>OMKZ01004101.1:8025-43515 GCA_900302535.1 Neoniphon sammara
TCAAGATCTGATGAAACAAACTGTGTTTAGAGAAGACAAACTCACAGATATGGAAGAGCAAAATAATTTAACTAATTTACAAGTAAAAAAAAAAAAAATAATAATAATACCAGTGTTTCTCTACTAAGTGCAACTATACCCAAACTGTACTTTCTGAGATATACATGGTTGCAAATCATTCAGTGAACCATAAATGCCTACATCAACAACAACAAAACCAAACCAGCACAAATGTTTGCACAGTTCACCATCATTGGCTGTAAGGCAGGGAGCACACTGGAGCCTGAAAATCAGCTGAAGAGAGCGAAGCATTCTGGGGGTAAGATGAATCTGCTGAGAACAAGACAGCGGTAAATGCTGGGGATTAGTGGAGGGAGGCAGAAAGTTGAATATATAAAAATTGGGGAGCGCCTCTGGAAAGTCATAAGCCAGCGTGGCCAAAGTGTGGGAGGACAGTTTCTTCGTGGCACGCAGCCTGCAGCGGACATGACATCGAGCTATTGTCACAGCGAGGACGACACATTGACAGACAATTTCTGAAGGCTGGATTCCTACCCCCCAAAAAATAGCATCTGATGATGCTATGACTAAGCAAATGCTCCCCTGTTTTGGGGTCCTGTATTAACTTTATTTACTTTAGGTATGTTTGCAGAACACATACAAATGCAGTCTCTCATCCACTGTTGGATACCGAGCATTTTCACTCAAGCATTCAGGGGTTAAGTGCCTTGCTCAAGGGCACATCAACATTTTTTATTCTAGAAGCTGAGAGTAATATTCATTTATTTCCCCTGGCGCTCACTGCCCGTCCAGATGAAGGTTTCAAAACAGCAACCTTCTGGTCACGAGCTCTTCCTGCTAACCTTTAGGCTTCCTCCGCCCCCTTGTTATTTATTTGCTTGTTTGTTTTGGTGACAAGTTCCCCTTTTTTAGGGCTGGGGATGAGTAATAGGGTAAGCTGGGTAGACAGCTTAGTTTTTCATGCAACATAATCAGAGAACAATATAAATACTTATTCCTCTGTTGTCCCCCATGGCATCTCTTAAACAGCCATGAATGAAAAGTCAATCAGATGCTACCAGAGACACTTGGTTTTTGTCACAGTTTATATCTTTTTATATACATTATCTTTACTGGACAGTACTACACCTCACTTTGGGGAAAACTGAATGAACTACTACTTTTATTATTATTTAGTATATTATATTATATTATGCAATATATACTGAGTTTATAAAATAGAGATGTAACTGTCTTATTTCTGGGAGATGAAAATATAAGATATATATTTATTAAGGATTTCTCTTGAGAAAGTAGAGAATTTTTTCTTTTTTTTAGGGTTAGGATGGTCTCCTTAAAATATGGTACACTTGAGTATATACTAATAAGAACTGTAAGTTGATTTTACTGTATGTGCTATAGTCAACATACTGCATACAGTACTGAAGAATACTACTACATTTATCAACATGATAGTGATGGATTGACTGACTATTCTAGACTCCAGTAATATTGGATATTTTTGATTACATTTTAGTTTTAATGAAATACATGTTTATAGGAAATTATAGGTGCACCTATAACAATCATGCTCAGTCATAAACATGTTTACAATGAATTATGACACTATTTATAAGAACCTATAGTGATATTTAGGTAATTATAAAGCTCATTTATGTTTAGCATTTGCTAGTAAAATTAGTAGAAAGGCTTAAAGAATATGTTTGTCCCACAGTGCTGCTATAGTGTATAATAAAGCTTTATGACCAGCTATTCTTGTGTTTTTTGATTGCTTTAAGTGAAGTGAGATGCTTGCAGCCTCTTTAGAATACATTTTATGATCTGTTTTATAATCCACTATTGTCTGATTTAATAAAGCTATCCAACTTAGAACTAGTTGCAATACATATAAACATATTATATAGGCCATTATAAGGAAATAATTACAAAATGTGAAACATTAAGTTATAATCACTGTAAGTGGTTATTACCATAGGTGGATATATGTAGTGTCTTAAGGCATTATGATTGTGTTTAATATTCTGTAATGATCGTTATGCAAAGGTGTTACCATTTTTTTAAATTATAATGTACCTTGTGTCTCTTGATGTCCATATACTCTACTATATATACATTATGTTGATCCATTTTCCAAGGCAAAGCCCTCAATTCTGATTCATGATTTAGTAGCACCGATGGGCTCTCTCTCTCTCTCTCTCTCTCTCTCTCTCTCTCTCTCACACACACACACACACACACACACACACACACACACACACACACACAGATTCACCTACTGACGGCTGGCAGTGCCCATTGCTCTGGCAGTCTGTGAAGGGGGAAGGTGCGTGCTGAGCCCTGCAGTAATGCCCCTCAATCTCCTCACTGTGAGCATCTTTGCATACCAAAACAACAAAAACAATTTAGGCAGAAGTGAAATTAGTATAATTGGTGGCAAAGCGGTTTAGCCCACACATCTCACATTCAGGAGGAGGTGACGGAGGCCTCCAAACCCCCACACTGGAGGGAGATATAGGCGCGCAGACACGGGGAGGGAGGAGGAAGAGGAGGTGGAGGAAAGGAGAGAAAGACGCAAAGAAATAAAAAATAATGACAACAAACTGGTGTCCAAATTTCACTGTATATGTCTTTAAAA
Organism: Neoniphon sammara; assembly: GCA_900302535.1. Lineage (NCBI taxonomy): Eukaryota > Metazoa > Chordata > Actinopteri > Holocentriformes > Holocentridae > Neoniphon > Neoniphon sammara. Next base: position 10,682 of record OMKZ01004101.1, read on the forward strand.
GGTATTGTTATTATCTGTCTACATGTGCACAGGCATCATAAGACAGAGTCAAGACAGCAAGGCGAAGGTAAAAGGTGAAGTGAGCCAATTTTCCATATCAGAGGTGGTTTGTTTGCCCCGAGCCTGAGTTGTGCCTAAAGTGCCATAACATTACAGCACTCCTACAGATGAGATCAAAGGCTCCAGCGAGGGATCCTCAGTGGTTTTGCTGGCAAGCGGCCGTCCTTTCGCTGAAATATCTTTTCAGGGCTTTCCACACATTGACTGATCACACAAAATGCACTCTTAATAGAGACAGGAAATGCCACATACAAAAACTTCCTTTCTTTCTAAGTATGGGCTAATATTCAGAGATTAAGCTTTCTCGTTAATTATTTTCATTTTAATTAGTAAATCTTAATTAACAATGAACATTTACCCTTAAAATTTTTTGGCTTCGGAATGAAGGAGGGGGGTGAAGAAAGGAGAGAATAAATATGACAATCTTTTCGGGACCTCCGGGCAGGATTACTGATGCAGGCTGCCTTAGTTATTAAACACGTTCTAAATTAAATGCCTCCATGAATTTTGCACAGAAATATATTTTCATAGTTTTGCATGCCAAATGTGACATTTTATATTTCAGATTCATCTCGCTGCAGTAATTTTAGAGAAATGTCATATAAACAAAGATTTTGTCATTTACCAATGGAAATTACTATGCGTGGCAGGTTTGGCCATTGCTTTCTCTCTCTCTCTTTCTCTCTTTCCCTCTCCCTCTTTTGCCCCCTATTCTGCCTGTGCCGGTTGTTTCAAGTCAGCAAGCCATAAAAAATCTTTATCTCAGTGAAACACAGCAATTTGGGAGATAATCGAATGGTGACTGGGGGGCACAAACGCCAGTCTGAGGAATTATACCACAATCTCCCCTGCATTTACAACCTTCCTCAAAGCCAGTTGTCACCCTGGAAGGAAAGCCCCCGACTGAAGATTCATTACATCTTTAAGCCAGCACGGTGGCATGGCAGCCTCATCCCCAGATGCATCACAACAGCATACTCCTCCCACAGCTAGTGATGCTACTGCTAAGGCTGCAGCTTCCTCCTCTCTCTCTCTTATTTCCCCTTTTCTCTCCCGTCCCTCTGTTCTCCTTTTTCATCTCCTTGGACTCCCTTTCCTCTTCCTTAGATACCTAACACTGCAGACACCAGCCACACAGCAGAGGAGAAAATGTCTTATATACTGTAGAGCGGCAAAAAAACGTAGCTTTTTCTTGTGCAGTGTAGTGCCTGTGTGTGAAAATGCGTGTACGCCTGTGTGCCCTTGTGTACTCGCACGCATGCTTATAGAGCCACCGGTGGCTTGAAAGGGAGAAAGGCGAGTGAGGGAAATTGGAAAGCTGGAGAATGAGGCACGTCATTTTACCATTCCCTGACAGATCCCATTCATGGCAGGATTTCACGTAATTACATCATTTGACTGTTTTCAAACAATCCCTCTGTCTGTTTTTCTGAGGATTCATAAACACTTTAGGATCGATATCATCTCCTGTGACACACAGCTCTCTTGGAGATTACAGAGTATCTCACTTCCTGTTTATGTGCATTCTGTATCCGTGTGTTTGTGTGCATGTGTGTGTGTGTGTGTGTGTGTGTACCTCAGTCTCAGTCAGTCTCAGTAATGGCAGTGAGCAGATCTTACCTGCCACAGGGGCCGTGATGCCGAAGAGGGGGATTGTGGGAGTTCTGTCATCTGGTCATATTTGGCCATCCCTTCTTCTTGGCCTTCCCCAAGCACTCTGAGTGACGGGCACTTGGTGGTTCTGCTGCTACATGTGCGCACACACACACACACACATACACACACACACACACACAAGAAGCTAACCCTGTTAACAGCCACCTGCATATTGGACTCTCTGTTGTTCCACTCTGTAGCCAACAGCAGCTCAATCTAATAACACCACAACAAAACACTTTCCACTAGGTTTCTCTCTCTTTCTCTCTCTCTCTCCCTCTCTCCCTCTCTCTCTCTCTCTCTCTCGGCCTTTCAATCTTATCAGTGGTAATGTAATAAGCGGTTGCTTCGCTCTGTCTCCTCGCCACCTCTCTTAATTCCTCAAAATAAAGCAATATCACAGGGGCCCCGGCCTGCCTGCGACTGGGGATAAGATGCTTGTAAAAGGAAGGATAATTCAGCAAATAAATGCTCAGCATCAAAGGCAGGCACTGGGTCTTTCTTTCCTTTCTCTCTCTCTCTCCCTCTTCTCTGTTCGCCTATCAAAAGTATTACATGTGCTTTCATCAGTTCACAACAAGGCACAATGTGCTTCCTAATGCAATTACTCGACCTCCATTAAATCAGAAACAGTGGAAACAAATGAATTACACATTTGTTACAAAAACCACAAGTCAGCTCTGCGTCTCTCCTCTCATTTTTTTTTCTTTCATAGGCGTAGGGAGAGAAAGAGAAAAAGTGAAATCATTTCTCATTCAATCTCAGGCAGATGTAGCCCTAGGTGATGCATAGAAAGTCTCCCATGTCTAATAGCCACCCACCATTGATATCAGAAGGAATTTACAGGGTTCAAGGCTGCCGAGAGGAGGTCATCTCGCTAAACTCCAAACCGCATTCATCTGACAGCACTGGTGTCCAACTACCACCCACCCATAAAACAACCAAACACAAGAGAAGATACTGATGTATAGTTTCTTGATTTTATCATGTCAGCCAGCCTGGTACTCCATAATTACTAAAAACTTAAACATGCTAAGCTGATTGCCCGTGGGGCTCTCAGTACGAGATGTGATGTGTGATCTCTGACTGAAGTGGATGGAGCAAGAATTGATGCTCCTCCAAGCCCAGTGACATGGACAGATTTCTGTGCCCTGCAGCCATATTACCCACAATGCAACGCCAGCCGACAGTGCAAAGCCATGTAGAGGACATATGAATTACGTGCCTTCTCAAATGTCAGTGGGAATACAAATGCTTTACACACAATTAATGATTACAGTCATGTGACATCAATTGTACATATGGAGAGAAATATGAAATGGGCTGGACTCACCACTGAGGAAATGCATTTAGCCTGTGCTCTGCTGCTCCTCTTACAGGCTCCTCACAGACTCTCTGTGGAGGGGCTCAGTTAGAATATTAAAGTGTTAACCAACAAAGCTAGGATGCTAACCCGCTCTGACATTAACACTTAATTTAAATGACAGCTAATGCAATAAACTATTCATTACTGTAGGAATTTAATGTCGAAATGTTGCTTCAATATGAGACACTTAAACATTAAGTGTTTGGTGAGGTTATCCTATGTTCAAGCAGACTGAGGAAAAGTACTATGAGATGGAATAGTTTTGTGTCATCTCTGAAATGATAACTGATAACCAAATGAATTAAAATATTTTCGAAATTGCAATATGGCCAAGTGCTATATCAAAATCACAGGAGCTCCAGTTTTTTGATAAAATGTGGGACAAATTATTATTTTAAATAAAGTATTGTGATGCTACAGAGACGCCTGGGCCTACAAATCCTATTCTCCAGATGTAAGAAAACATGTTTGGTACAGCAAAAATCACATTATCATTTCAATATTTTTTTTCAGTGAAAATGAAAATTAGGATGCAAAAATTATTATTCACACTAAAATCATGAATCAAATCGCAATTTACCTTAGCATTCCCACTGATGAAGGCCATTAGTTTCTTCTTTCTGTTTGCCCACTCATTCTTATTCCACAGACCTTTCTGAGTGGCCTGCTGAAAATGTATGCAGTTACACACACATGCACATGCACACATACTTTGTTTGGATGCAGCATTACAAAACAGCGCAGTGCACTATAATGGCAGAATTAAGCACAATGCCTAAAACAAGGAGCAACTGTAATGCAATCTGCAGGCAATCGATACCGAGCCAGACCCTAAAGACATGTAGCGTTTGATGAGTATTTCTGCTGGTTTTACATTCAGTCAGCACATTCACACTCCCCATTCAGACACATTGACACTGCTAAGTGACAGCGTCTCGCCCTGTAGAGGCTTTGTACGGCAGAATAGAGAAAGAAGAAAAACGCCATTATTTTCAAAATAGATGTGAAATCTCTGGTGGATAATGTGCTTTCAATGGGAGGTGGGTGTGGAAACAGTGGGAGAGTGCATACATATTATAAAAGAATAAGAAAACACTGATCCCAATACTGATACAGTACACAGTAGATGCCACTGATTATCCAATAAGGGAGGATGAGTCAACTGTTGCTGTGGCTTCCGAGCAATGGTGATACATTGTGGAACTATTTTTTTTTCCCAATCACGTTTTACTTCCTATTCATGTAATTTGCTGCTCCTACTTCCTTTTCAATAGAGATTATACCTAAAAATACATTGGATAGAAGTTGTGCATTTTGTTTACATATGCAATAATGTTTGGGTTTCTTTGCAATCTAGATTGGGCAACACAATGGAAACCTCATGTTCTTGTTTTCACTCCTATTTCTTTCCTCACTGATGGAATACGAACACTCGTCTTATAAGCGGCTTCTCATTATAACAAGTTCACAAAATCCCTTCTCTCACCCCAAAAAGCAGCTGAAAAAAAAGACATAAAAAGGAGTAGTCACGCTCTATTTTTCCTGAAAAGACCATAAGACGGGTATGGAACCACGGAAATTCAGCTTCTGTGAGAAACAAATATGCATAATAATGTACAACAAAGTTCAAAGACAGAACAAAACTATCTCCACAAATAAATTAATTGTGTGAGAATATCATACGCGCCATAGGATGTCGACACACACATTCTGAGCTGGGGGTGAATGAATTGTCTAAGCATTTAAGTACCTTGAATTCGTGCTCTACTGAAAGAAAAAAAAGGCAATTTCACTTCAGTGCATTCAGCTGAGATTGAGATCATCATTGAGAACAAAATGTAGAACTTTTTAAAAGGCTTCATGGGAAGAAAAAGGTTGGGAACAAAAAGTGGAGCAAAGAAGCAAAGATAAAAAAGGAAGAAAATTAGCAGGCTGCACAACCAGGAATAGGAGGGATTTTGAATATGTCACACACACACACACACACACACACACACACAGGCATATGCACAGACAGGAGCAGATCCCCCCCCCAAACACAGACACACACACACACAGTGTATGTCCATTAACCATGGCCACTGATACACAGCATAATGGACATGGCTGATGTGCTGGTGAATATGGGATGATGACACAGATATTCCTCTTTGTAGCTCTGACCTGCTGCAGTGAAAGGCTGCCAAGCGTGATCATGTCAGGCCGCACGCGCTCCCTCAGCTGCTGGGCGTAGTGGGGGATCACCTCCTCAGCTGGCCTCACTGCAAGAAATGATGCTAGCTTGGAAATAAGACTAAGAGCAGAATTGCAATGCTTGTAATATTCCTCAAAACTATTACAGCAGCATTATGAATACATGTTTAAAAAATATCTAAAACATGAGATCTCTCTTGTCACACATAAAAATCTCTCAGCAAGACAGAAACAAAGGATTTAACTAAAAATCTTGTTTCTTGTTATGAAGTACATATATGCAACATAAATATAACATCCCTATATAGTTTAATTCCTTGTGTGTTTTGTATCTTCATTTGGGGAAAATGGCATTATACACTAAGAAGATGCCACTCCTATACACACATACACACAAAAAAAAAAAAAAAATCCAAAATATGAAGATAGGAAGATGCCTTTACTTTTTACAGTGATCTCCCTGCCCATCACCATCCTCCTCGCTTCAGGTCCAGCCTCTGCTCCAAACCCAGCACTAGTCCCAGCCTGGGTTTTGGCGATGGTTTGGGCCTGGGAGGGCCCGGGGCCTGAGGCAACACCACCATCGTGGAGCAGCAGTCGCCGCTGAAGCACCGGATCACCCGCCTTCACCTCCAACACCTCCTCATCCCTGGAGGCTAGCAGCATACCTGGAGAGACACGCATCAGTGGGTATGCACACACACACGCACACACGCACACACACAGACACACACACGCACACACACACACACACACATACACTGATGGATCAGCACAGACACACAAGTGCTGATGGATCTACATACCTGCACACACACACTCGCACACACACATACACACACACTACTCACCAAGATGTGTATGTGCACACTGAGACATGTATACAGGTGGACAAGAATGCACACTGAAATCATAACTCACACTAATGTGAACGCTTCCAACACCGTGGTGGCCTAGTCACACATGTTGAGGGAGCCAAGCAGGCTTCTTTTAAAGCACTTGCCTTTATCTATTTATTTGTCTCGTATCCTAAACTTAACATACTCACACTGACACGGCACTACAGGTCTACGTGGATAGGAAAAAAAATAAATAAATAAAATAAAGCAACATTAAAAACAAGGAACCAGATTAGTCTGCTTTGATTTTTTCTAACTGCTAATGTTGCAGTTGTAGATTCAATCAAAATCTATAGTCATCAAAAGCAAGATCCAACAGTGTTACTCATTTGAAAACTTGTGGTTTGTGTACAGTAAAATGGAAAAGATGGGAGAGGCAAAAGGTGGCACAGTTTATCATACTGCACAACTGATGATACAGATTTCTAAGCTGATTCTATAAGAGGCATCAAAGGAAGATGTATTATCACTTTGCACACTGCTGGATCAGACAAAGAAAAATGCAATCCACCTCCAGCTTTTAAAATGGCCGTACCTACATGCCATTTTGGGGGGGGGGGTTGTTTTGTTAAGCTATATTTTTATCTTCACACTGCTAACTTTTTCCATTAAAGTTCCAATGTTTTTGCTCATTAATCAACATGACAGCTCCAAAACAGATTCTGCCTTTTCTTACAATATGTTAGGTCTTAAATTTGAGGGACAGGCTCACAGGATGAAAACAGTTTTCCTCAGAATGATGTGTGAACTAGTTTCCAGTTGGCAACCTAGGATTCATTACTGAAAGCAGAGAGACATCATCTACAGTAGCTAACTCGCTGCCTGTGTATCTTTTCAGCCGCCTCGTTGGTAGAAAGCATGCGGTATTATTTGAGCATCTGTGTATTCTACGTGTGCAGTCCAACATGTATAACAGCCAAAGCTGATATCACTGCCTAATGCTTTTCACATAGAAGCAGATATCAATGCCTAACACCTTACACAGAACTAGAATGAATAGAATGCCAGTTCTGTGGTCTTTCATCTCCCAGCCAAAGCAATGGAATTCATCGAGATAAAAAGAAGAACTGAAGATATTGTGGAGACAGAAGGGATTTCTCCAGGAATCTTCCTGGAAAATGTCTATAGCACTGGCCACTGTCCATTTCATTAATGCTTTGTCTTATTCATGTTCTTTTCTTGTGGAATGTGTATAGCGCTTTGTGGCATGCTGTAAAAGCGAGGAGGAAAACCCAAGATGCAGTCACAAAGTGTCAGGATCAACACTGACATACACTGAGCCAGTGTTGCAGCTGCAAAGAAGACTTGCGGCCTACACCGGTGGGAGGCATCCATACAGCAGCATAAGGTGATTGTCTTCAAGTCTATTGTAGCTTGGTGGAGTGCTAACTGGCAGTCGCTGCAGTTGGACACTAAAGGTATAACTGCACAAGCTCTCTCTCTCTTCCTCTCTCTCTTTCCTTCCCTGTCTCTCGGCCTATTGCATGGAGGAACTGTTAATCCGAGATCCTCTTTACTTTTCTGCGGGATTTCATGAACATTCCAAGACAATGGATGGGGCTGCTAATCTCGGTGGTACAGCTAAATCCAAGACAATGGCAAATAATACGAGCGGGCTAAATTCTACCGTGTTCAAGCGGGCCTAAGCCCATCACTTGTGCGCTGGAATTACACGGGAGATGTGCGTCATGTCAACAGGATCTGGTGCGACTGTCTTCACCCAGAACAATGCTAAGCTTAAACCACCTCAATGTTGCCTGTTTGGCTACATATTTAAATGAGACTGAGCTAATGAGAAAAGGCACGCCTACTGCCAGACAATGGCCTGTGCTTGGAAAGCAAGGACTGCTAGTGAGGGTCCATTTCTCGTGGTATTCTTTGTTCAGTGTTAGTGCTGCTTTCAATGTTATTTAATGGGAAATGTAGCTCCTTATTGTTAGTTTATTGCACTGTATAGAATTTTTCTTATACATGTCTGTAAAGGTACATCACTAGTATTGTTTGAGTGGTGTTGTTCTCATTGTTGTGTAAAATGTGTGTAAAAAAATACTCTAATATAATTTGGTAACACTTATATGCTGTTAAAACATTAATTTGTTATCAATAAATGATCATGATAATTAAAAGCCACAGACAAGGTGCTTTGAAGTCTCAAAGTAGATATTTTAGATGTGGAATAATGTGATCCCAAACTATTCTGGGTGCAGGAATCATCATGGAATCATCAAGAAATCTATGAAAAAATTGTCAAAATAAACAAATTAATTAAAAAAATCACATCCTTGGAAACCACTCCTCACAAACAATTGAATTCCCTCAAACAGTAAAGATACAGGACAATAATATGGGGATACATACCTGGCAAGTCTATGTAGGTGTCATCCTCATCCAGCAACTCCGCCATTCTCTGATACAGCCCGTTTTCATCTGCATTCAATATTGCTACAGGACGAAACAAATATAAGATGAATGCACCTTCAAAGGTGGTGGAAAATTACACACGTTTGTGTGTTTCAAAATTACTTTGTTGTTATCAGAAAAGCCAATCTAAACCACATCTTAACATGCAAACCATACATATTAGCCATGGCTGCAGAGGGGTGAAAATCAAGTGTATGCAAAGGGGTAATGAAATAGAAGCATTAACATGGCTGTTAGCCGGCCTGTCATCATGTGATGAGATTTGGTTTGGCGAATCCTTTGATATTACACGGCAGTGATATCCAAAAGATACAGGTGAAATGGCTTCTCTGTTAATAGCCATGTTTCATTATAACATGCATATTACTTGGCTCCCAAGAGCTCGCTTTTAATAGGTCTACTTTAGGAGGGGGCTGCAAACTATTGATATGGCTCTGCGTGTGTCATTTGACAGGGGGGAGAAAAAGCCACGGTGAAATGGAAACTGACCAATGATTTGTGACCTTCGTCAATGACAGCGAGCTGGGTAGCCAATCTAGTGATGCCATCGGTTGGTGTATTTACATAGCCAGTCCTGCCATCAGAAATGGCGGGCCGCCGCTAGTGATCTCTCTCACCTCACTTTAATGAACCGAGGAGAACTATTATGACAGTGAATGGCATACTTAATTCCAGCTCATCTTCAGCATTGACCCCAGCCATCCTGCGATGCCTTGGGTCCGTCTGCTCCGCTGACGACGGGTCAAAGTAATTTTGGGCACGTTCATTTCCTGTGGAAAGTGCGAGGGGCGAGAGAATGAGAGAAAGAGAGAGTAAGAGGGGTTGGGAGTGGGGAAGGGGGGGTGAAGGGGAAGGGAAGTGGGGAGTTGTACAGGTTCAGGTTAGTGGTTATTAGAAGCACATGAAGCGAAATGTTAATTTTGAAACCTGCACTGTCGAAGGGCTGGGGCAGTGGCTGCTACCTGATAAGGCAGAGGCGAGATGAGAAGGGAGTACAGAGACAGAGATAGAGAGACGAAAGAGAGACAGAGAGAGAGAGAGAGAGAAAGAGAGGGAGCCAGGAAAGAGAGAGCCGGGTTTCTCTCAGTGCACCTCTCCACGGCCTGCGGTGCTCTGGGGCCTAATTAGCATGCCGTGAAAGGTCACGGCAGGCAATCTCTTAAATACAACTGCCATATGTTTGCCATGTTCAAAAGGAACTAATGAGAAAGTCTACAAGCCCAAAAGTACCTGGAATTTCAAAGACAATACCTTCTAAATACTCTGAGGTCAGCAGCCTAGAGGACCGGGCAAGTTTGGAGGAGCAGATCCAAAGGAAAATAACCTGAGCCCATGTCCCATTGACTTCTTATTAGCAATCACTGACCTATGGGTATCAAGTCTACTCCACAGAGTTTATGGGAATCCAATGGCTCCGGGGCTCTTTCTATTAAGGGTACACCCCACCAAGCTGCTTTCTTAACCTCAAATCATTCTCATTACAGGCCTTGAATATTTCACTCAAATCTAAATTGCTTTACTTGTATTACTTTGGTTGTGGGGCAAAAAAAGCGTGGTGCATTAAATCATGTTATATATTCCACACAAGGATCGCCTTTATAGGAGTCTGAGGGTATTGGCGCTTGGATGCATAAAAATGTGAGTAAGTGTGTTTGCATAGGAGCACCACTAGCCCACCAGGCCACTACCCAAAAAAGCTCACTGGGATTCTTTCGTGCTCATATGAAACGACTGCATGAGGTTTTCACACTATCTCCTCACTCTTGAGCGCAAGTTAAACAGTCGGACTGAAATACTTATTAAGCAAGGAGCAGCCATATGACTTTTCAGCGGTGCCATAAATTGACTGTGAAATTCACGTTAAGTCCTTTTACATCATTAACAGAGAGTTTGAACAATTTCTCCGTAAATAGCTCTGAGGTTATGAAACCCTTTTTTCAAATGTGAATTTGCATAATGGTGGTGGCTTCGTGGATCGCCTTTTGAATCATATCTTTGATTTACCTAAATAGTCTTGCTGTCCTCCAGTTCATCTCTCTAATGAAAATTTCAACTCCCTGTTCTTACATGCACGCTATCAATAACTCCCACTTCTCACAACCAGAGTTACTGTTACAGAGTTACAGAAAAAAACCTTTGAAAAAAATTGAAGTGTCACAAACATGAAAGGGCCTGCCGCCTGCATGCCTTTATGAGGAAGACACAAATGTTTCACTCACCACATCATGTGTGTCAGTGAAGTGTTAAAATGCAATTTAATAGTGCATATAAGCACTGTCAAAAAAAGAGAGAAAAAAGAAGAAAAATAATGTTGCTCATCTTATATTTCCAATTTTATTACGATGTAAATCCTATAGTCAATATAGCAAACATCAATTTCATAGCAGCCCTGCTCATAGCAAATGTATTCTTACTGTCTTATTCTATAGACATCAACTTTACAACATTTCTTAGTCTTAATATGTACTTGCATCATTGTCTATGGTTTAAATGTACAGTTTGTGGTATGATTCACAATTGCAGTTTGCAGTGAAAAGGAAAAACAAAAAAGGATAAACGAATTCAGATGCTCTTGAAGGCTGAAAGATGCTGTAAAATTCACCTACACTGGTACATAAAAAAATCATGATTTGCCAAAACCCTTCATCAGGGTTACAGAGACAAGGAATCTTGATAACCTTTCAAAATGGCCACCTTTGTAAACTCTGACTGATCAGAAAATAGGTCACATGTCAAAGGTCAACGTCAAGGTGTCAACAATTAAGCTTTAAACCAGCTATATAAAGGGCCACCAACTACAAACACAGTACACCCAAGAGTAATACAAGATAATTGTAAATAAGTATTAGATCCAATACTTATAGTACTCCATTACTACAGTTTTTGCCTGTTCTGCCCACGTAAGCAACATAGACTACTACAAAAGTTTCCCATGAATGATTGATTTGACACACAACCCCCTGCCCAGCTCTCTCACCGTATTAGTTTTGGCCCTCTGCTATTTAATAATAGCGAGTCATAACACGTCTGCCCAAACCATGGGGGCCACGTGCTGTTGGTCTGAGAACAAGAGCAAATTACACAGACAGACAGAGATACAGACAGCTAGACACAGGACTTCCACTCTCTCTATCTCCATTCTTCACACAACCAAAAGCCTCAGTAAAATTAAATCTGAGATGATAAACTCATGTCTGGAATTTTGTACCAGAGAGGGATTTTTTATACTGATTTAGGTTAGATTTTTTTTTTTTTTTTTTTTTTTTTTTTTTACTCAGGAGAAAAATCAGCCTGGCAAAATCCTTTAGGAAATGTGTATCCTTAATGATACTCTGGAATCCCCCCTCCCCAATATCCGTCACGTTTTCTACACTAAAACAAATGTGACATCACGATTAAAAAAAATGGCAGTGTAAACAAAGCCTATGGCTAAAGCAATGGGTGATCACTTAGCGTAAGTAAGTTTAGAATTAACATTATCCTCAGCATAGAAAAGAGTATTCTTGTTCATTAATACCTAAGATTTAAAGATGATATATTATCTTACATCTGTGGCGTTCATGGATTGACTTTCTTGATGCAAGGTGGAAAAAAAAATTCTAATAATTGTTCAAATTCCAGACTGTGGTACAAACCATGGTAAATCTTGTGTAGGCCTACCTCTTGTGTATAAAACATCATGACAATAATTGATAATAATTACTAGCAATGCACAGCAAAAAGCAAAATAAACCGCATTAAATCAAGAATCTAACATGTGACTCATCCCTGAGAAAACTGGCACGCTCACAACCTTGAACGCATCCTAATTTACCATCCCATTCCTCAAGAGTTCTCCCTGACATACTGAATTATAAGGGGGCATATTCGTATGCCTGATTGGCCTTAAGCCGTGTTTCGGGGGCGTTGTGAGCACACCACACAGACAGCGGATCGGCTTGGTAGCGTAGTAGCGTATGTAAATGCTCTCTCCTATGACTCCAGCCCACCACAAGGCATGTAGCCGAGAGTGGGAGTCAAGGCTGATTGTGTCGAGGGTACTTCTAGATAGAGATAGAACACCCACTACCGTAGCGTTCTCCTGTGGAGGAAGAACTTATACGAGGGCTTGCTTGTTAGGACACGCTTGCTTTGGAATGCAGGGACCAGGGGCCCCCCGAATGTGGGGAGGGAGAGAAAGAGAGAGGGAGAGGGAGAGAGAAAGAGAGAGAGAGGGGGAGAGAGAGACAGAGGGAGAAAGGTTAGATCAGGAACACATCTACTGTCAACAGATTTGAGGCTAATGAAGACTGAAGCTTCACCTCTTTCTTTGGCAGGGGCTTGCAGCTCCATTTTTTTTTGGTGAGCTGCAAGGGTGCTATCTGGCCTGTCACCTCGAATTTCTCTCCCCGGCCGAACCAGAGGAACGGAAAGCTTGGCGCTTCCTCCTCCATCGAAGGCTGGGTTTTCAATGCCCACCACAGCAGCGCTCTCCTCTTCCCCTGCCAAATAAGTAGACACATAAATAAAAAAAAATGCTATACGCTAAATAAAACAGTTAGGTCAAAGTGATACGTCAAAAAGCAAAGAACATTTAATGGCAATGAAAAATATCTACTAGTGATTCCTCTGCCCCAAAATACTCAAGCGCATCCTCCTCGAATGTCACTAAAACACAATTAGGTTAAAATTAAATCAGAATCTTGCAGGAGGAGGAGGAAAAAAAGAGAAGAAGAAGAAATGATTAAAATAATTACAAATTGCGCCCTGACAAGCAAGAGCAAAATTTAGCCCAAAGCCATTTGTCTGTAATTAGTTAATTAATCCTTACACAAATTATGAGCAATAACTCATCAAGCAGGACTCACCCATCAGAAATTCAGCCGACTTGGATTTCTTCTGCTTAGGTTGCTGCAGAGCCTTCTGCTGTAACTTCTGGAGGGAAATTGTTAAATGAATAAATTAGCTGCAGAATGAAGATCATCATTTATGATCCGCAACTAACGCAGTATTTTAAATATGGGACGACACTGAAATGTCATTTAATTTACATCGCCGCTAAAGGGGTCAAGCACTAATTGAACAACAGGAGTGGAAAAGAATTTAATCATAAATAGATAAGAAAAGTTGACATGAATGCGTAATGAAGGTCACATTAAAATACTTCCTCCTTTTTTCTCGAATGAATGGGAAACAACACACTCTCTCCTGGAAAATTATGCATTTTTACACAGGCTTCATGAGAGTGTGCAGACTCGGTGTGCAAATGAGTATGGAAATCCAGACACATTTCTCATTACTTCCATTCACATGAACGTAACCTAAAAAGTCTAGAGAGTGAGAGGAAAATATAGTCTTTAAATAACATGGTGCCGGGTTCCTGGCATTTTTTGATAAGCTGGAGAATATTCAATATGGGATTTATGAGTAAAGCACTGATATACCCCAATGTGATACAAAGCACATTGCACCGCAAAGCCCAAATAGTGCCAAACTTCCAACAAACCTCTCATAATAAGCCATGCCCTCCTGGATACCCCTTGGTGATGGGTCTCCATAGCAGTTTGTTAACTTTGATGTACATCCCCAAGCATCAGGGAACACTTCCACTTAATCACAATGTATTGAGAATTTTCCTGAAATAGTCGTGCTCACAATTCTATGTGGTCAAAAGTAGTTACATGAAGCTTGACTTTATTTCTCCCAAGCAGACATTCTGTTGTATGCATTGTATTATTTGTTACATAAAGAGAAAGGGATAGCCTTTTGTGAAATAAAAACATATAATATAGTATTATATATATTATATTATATATTATATATAATACTATTTTATTTATATTATATATATATACAGAACATGGTATTGTGGTGCAAGTGTAGCACTTGTTCTTATTATGTAGAATAAAATGACAAGCTCATGCTTTACCCATGATATCCTTATGGTCATACATGCTAAGTCAACATTTTAATTGGTGTTGTAGGTGGTCTTGACTGGCATGGAATGGAAAGAAGGAGGAATGTATTAAAGCAACTATGGGTTCCTTTGAAATCAAGAGTATGTGGAACAAACTGCACAGTCCCACATTTCTCTCATTTCTGCGGACAAAAAGAACAATAAGAACGCTGAGGTAAATAGCATAAGTAGTTGTTTTCGTTATGGATATGTTTATATAAGAATGCCCCATATAAAAGAGCTCTGTAGCTCAAAGCGTATGGAGCTTTTTAAGCATCATTTTATGCAGATTCCAATGATGAACTGTGCTCATGCCCATGAACAGCATGTATTTGTATACAATATTTAATTTCAAAGACAAAATCAAGGGGTTGGATGGGTGAGGGGTTTATTTCAACTCCAAATGACAGAGCAATTAAAATAGTGGAGGACTACTTCCAGACCAATCTGGTAAGAGGAGTTTTTGTAAATCTGTTTTTACATTCAACAAGCCCTACAGCAAGAAATTCATTTATACCACTGAGATTAATGCTTATCTAATTGTAACTTATTTAAAAACCATTTTCTTTTCGACTGGGTACCAATCAGTTTCTCTGTGTTGCACATAGAATAGCAAAGATGAGAGACTGGCCAAATTCATCATCAGTGCTGATTGTCTTCCTGTTTTTTTTCTCAGCATATCAAACACCTTTTACACCTTTTTGAAAGACAAATGTTGTTTGGGTGCGCATCCAAATTGAGGAGGTTCCTGAACCTATTATGTGAAAATTAATCAGGTAATGACTTTGCTAATAAGAAAACTGCACACAATGAACATTTGCCTTGTGTTATACCAGGCCTGTTTAACAATGCTGTGTTGTAAGCAAAGTCAGTAATTAAGAAAATAAGCTACATGAGACTCACATTAATTTTGGCAATATGGTATTACATTTTTGGACATTGTACAGGACCTATATTAAATATCTTGCAACCCTTGATCAATAAATTTAAACTAATGTGCTAATATAGTAAAACTAGGATATTTTACATGGTACTGTAAGATTGTTGCACAGTAATTTAACAACAGATACACTGAAAGATATTGGTGGGGCTGCTATTTGGTTTGCTAGTGTAATTAATCATCAAATTAGCACAATGTGGGCGGATAGCACTCCTTTATTTCTCCAATCATTGTTTTTGCCCTTGAGACTTAAGGCACTTTGAAGAGGGAGGCAAAAACCAAAGGAGAAATCCCATTTAATTACCGTGCATTATGTTTTATCTTAGGCCAAACAAAAATGTGCTGTGGATCACCCTAATTACTGTACAAAATAATCCAAAATAATGCCTTTTCTTTTGAAAGGAAAAAAGTAGCTGCACTTAATGTATACAAACAATGTATATACGGCAAAGTAGCATCTACTATAAACATTTTTATTACTTGAGGTATTTCTTGAAACCTTTTTTTAGACATTTGGTACTACCAAAGTTTTACATTTTATTTCTTTTTTGTTTTCTTTTATTTTTTAATTTCTTTTTTTTTATTTCTCCATTATTCTCTATATTACTTCTGCTCTGAGCTGTGTTCATAGTGGGTCATATTTCTAAACGTTGGCCATATTTCTCACATTGCAAAGTGAATTAGCTCTATGTCCCGCAAATGTCAACAAGTCTTCTGATTAGTATGAATGTATTCTTGCCTTAAGTTCAGTTACTGTGTAAAGAAAAAAAAAACTTGGTAAACACACAAGGGAAAGTACACAGAAGGAGTACAGTACATACACCCCAGGCCTAATGCTTTGGGTCATTGTCACTAAAAATCTAATCCACACAGCACCATGTGAGCCTCTCTGTTTCCAGAGCTAAGGAAAATGCCTGGTTCTCCTCTTTTTCCCTAGACCCCACTGACAATGACAGCATGCTCCTTGTAATACAAGGACTGTTGTTTAATGTGCCATAACCGTATGGAACATGCAGATGTTGCATTTCTAAAACGATAAACAACAATTCAATATTGAGGGGTGAAAAAAAAAAAAAAATTCAAACGGGTCCATGACATAAAGTGGATTTTTTGAGATGGAAGCAACTGCTCCAATACTAACAAATATTGTGAGCAGTGTAAACTAGGCACGTTGTAAATATGCCTATTCCATTCAGCATAAATACATTAAAATTTATGGTGTCGCATCTTAGTTCTGTGCCAAGAAATTTGGGTTTGTTGCAACACACATGTAGCACAATACAAACCCAGTGACTTCATTCTATTGTCATCTGAAGGCATCTACATCTCTGTTTACCCCCTCAACCCTCCCACTATTTTCTACTTTCATTGTGCCAGCACACAAAATGCTTACTTTGCAGTCAACATGAGAAAAAAATCATTTACAACTGGTGACAAGAGAAATCCACGTTTTTTTTCCTTTCCTTTTTTTTTTTTTTTTTTTTTTTTTAAATGTGATTGTTGTCAAAAGGAATTGAGCACAACAATGCCTTGTTCAGTTCTGGTTGCATTCAAAGGCATAGCTAGAAGGGCTTGGGGAAGACTGCTTGCTGCTAGGGGCTGGTGGGCACAGACCAGCTAGAAAGTGAATTTTGCATACTGTACGGATCATCGCCCAGTTCAGCCCAGTCACATTGAATCTGCCATCAACCAATTGTGCTTCATGAAACCGTCAACCCTCATTTACGTCTGCCTGTTTTCTTCCCCACGCAGCTGTAAACAAGGCCCCGGCTCTGAGCTGTCTTCCTCTGTCCCTGTGTCTGCTGCTTGCAAGAGAAGCGCAGACAGCAAAACCTCGTCTGCGTCACAAAGCAACTTAAAGCTACCATTTCCAGACAAGCCCTCTGCGCGGCAGGCAAAGGAGTCAGGCAAAAGAGCCTTTCTGGGAATGACAAGAGTTTTGCCAGCTTTAAATAGACAAACTCTTCAGACCCCTGCCCATAAAGGCATGTCTTTATGAGTCCTCCTAGAGTTCTAATCCATGCATCTATTTTAAAAATGATTACGTCAAGTTTATGTTTTAGTTCTCAGGCTGTTCTGCCAGTATAGCACTTATGGAGACAAAGCAAGAAGTTAAAGAATGAATATGCTTATTCACAAATGAATTAAACTGTGCCTATATATAAATGCAATACGTGTGACAGGTATAATTGCAATAAAATGATAGAAAAAGCATATTAGACTACACAACACCTTGCCAAAATAACACAGAAATAAATTGCTTTTGTTGTCATGTTGAAGCAGCTTCTTTTAATCTAGAAATCAGTAAAATGTCATATGAATAATGAAAATACCCACAAAGCATCTTTACTTGAATCACAAAGGATAAGGTTAGCATTTTGCTTCAAAAGCATATAAAGCGCCTTCCACCCCTGAAATGTGAAATTATCTTCATTTATAGGGTAGCCTTACATGTGCATGGTAATTGTAACCCACCAAACAGTTTCTTATTAAACAACAACTGCGTCAGTTGGTGTAGACAGAAAACATAATTAGTATTCAAGCTTAATTAATCTACGCTGGCCCCCTTTAAGTGAATTAGTCAATTATTTATGCATGTGTGCTCCTTTGATGCTAACAGATTATGTATGTTACTGGGAAAAACCTTGAAAAATGACTTTGAAAACTTTCCACCAGAAAATGTCACTACAAGCTGCTGCAGTGACTTAGAAATGTCAGTAAAGACCATGAATACTCAGTGATAATGGACAAAATAAATATCTGCCTGGCCTGTATCGCCAAAGTCCTACAAATAATTATAGCTACCAAGTCACCATTCCAAACATTTCAGTCTCAGGAAAAGAAAATATCACAATTCACTGTCCGAAATCCAGGGCAGGAGACAAAATTAATGAGCCAAATATGTACTTTTTGTGTGCCCTAATCCGTGGAATGGAAATCTAACACAAGTCGGATCAAGGTCTTTGCTAGGATCATGGGAACTCCTTGGGATTTTCAAGAGCCTTTTTGTTTCTACCCTTGAGAACCAGGCACTGGCCTCTGCACCCCTCAATCCCCCATTGAGAACCCAGAGGCAGCGCAGAGGAATGCTAAATGTCAATGGTCAGACTGCGCCAGCACCTTCAGAGAGAGAGATGGAGGTACGAGGCCTGACCTCCTTGTGTTCAGCTATGCAGCTATGGGCCAGAAGTGAAACTGTACTCACACTGCCAAAGGTGTCCATCTCCACAAACTGCAAAAGATCATCACTGGCTGACCCCGATCTCTGAACAATGGCTAGGCCTGCAAAACAGAAGGGAAAAAAAATATGGTGAGAAATGTGGCAGAGCAAATAAGAAAAATCTTATGTTGTATGGGGTCCTAAAAAGTTGATTTTCTGCAGTTGAGGAGAAACTGCTACCGGGTTTAATCTAAAACTTAAACTTGGCCATGTAATATGTTTGTTCATGTTATTATGCCTAGAATTTGCAAAAAGAGCTCTTTTAATAGCTTCCTGTGCAGCACAAAATGCTTCATTCCATGCAGTGTTATGCTATCTCTCTGCTGTTTGTGTGTTTAAAACTGTAATCTCTGCAATGTATCTTGGAGAATAAAGGATAATAAACACCATTTATTTATTATCATAGATAGCAAATTATTTGCCCTTATTATTCAAATAGTTTATTCATTTACATCTGATACAATATCATTTTGTATTTTTATCGTCTTTTCCTATGGTAATTCACATGGCTTGCACAAGTTTCTGCTGAAATAGCAAAACAAACCCCAGGCAAAATGTGAAAGATTATCCCATACCATGCGAGCTAGGATGAAATGCTATACTTTTTCACACTGAACACTGCTCCACTGGGTGTGATTGAAAAACATGTAAAGCTATTGAATCTGTGCTTTGTATATGTGAGGGAAAATGAGTGTTGTAACAAGTGGGCCAGTGTTTTTGTAATTGTTTCAAATTACACTTGGCGTAATAACTCAGTGAAAGCGGAGCCAGTGTGCGGTCCGTACACATTAACTAGGAAAAGACCACGGGATATCCGTACACCTTATCACGGCCCACAAAAAACTTGATTGTGTAAACAACTGTGGAGAATAATAACTGTTTAGCTGTGTTTCCAGCTGTGTCTATTTGTCTCCAATCGCGCTTATCACCAGCAACACAAAAGAAGCATAATACTTTTGGATAAAGAGGTACTTTGCAGCATTTCCTTTACATGTGTATTTTATTGAATTAAAGACACTCTTTAACGTTGCTGTTTTTAATTTGCTGATTTGTTTTTCTTAGTTACTAATAGAGATGGGTGTGTGAATGTTTTATAAAGGCTGTAAAACTGTGATGCTGTGAGAAAAATAAGTCCATTAGTTGTAAAAACCGCCAAACTGTAAGCCTACTGCCAAACACTGACTCCCCAACCAATGAGATTGCCAGCAGTTTGTTAACCACAGAAATGACTGACTCACTTTTCTGCTGGAGGTTCAGGCTTTCTGTCAAAAGCCATATGCGGACATATTACAGTATGTGCAAACAACCCCCTACAGTCCTGCAGAGTATAATGCACTTTTTGGACTTGAGTTAATAGCGCCAGTGTCAATCCAAAGAGATAGCTGTGGATGAGTTCACTGCTGTGTTAAATTATCCTGTGTGTTTACTGAACAGTAGACCCATGGCTAACGTGCTGTGCCAACACCAGCCAGCAGCAAAACTTAGCTATACATGGTTTTCTTGGAAATGTTTGTTTCTGACCCAGTCACCACTTCACTCTATCACTGTTTTTAACTAATCACAGAAACTTCCTCGGAATAAGCAGATTTGTCAAGGTTCAACATCAGAAACGCTTCTGAATTTTTGAACTGAAAAATCTAAGCTTTCAAAATGTCCCTCCATGACTTCACACATCTACAAACTAGTACTGGCGGACTTTCAGAATTAGTTAGTTATTAGGGTAGTGCTTTTGATTATATTTATACTCTTCAACTGATGGCTTGTTGGCCTTCACTTAGGTCCCAAAAAGACACTGGCCTTTAGTCTTAAATAGTGAAGTACATGTAATAATTCAAGGACAGACACAACGAAAACATTTGTCATTAGATAAAAAAAAAAATGTCATAGATAAACTGGCTAATTGGCAATACTTTTTTTTTACTTGCTTTGAGAATTTTTTTTTCTCTTGTTAGCATTGTCTCTATCTTTTCAACTTGTGTTTGAATTCTCTATGTGCTTTGGCAATAAGTTTGTATTTCATGCAAATAAATTCCAATTGAATTGAACTGAACTGAACTGAATTGAACGGAATTGAATTTTGCAAAAACTGAACAATTAAGATAGTGAACAGGTAAATTATTTCAACATGTAGGAAAAACAAATTAGAAATAAGCCTATGGTCGATGATGAAAATTCACACAGAAAATTGTACCAATAACTGACACTCAAATTGTAGAATGGTTATGAATATTTGTAAAACACAGTGCAAAATTTGTACATTTGTATGTTCTTCCACTACAATGAAATGATACTCTCCCCATGTCTTTGACCTGAAACCGTGTCTCTGCATTTCTGTCCTGCCCTGAGAATGACCACCCCTCTGTCATCCAGCCAGCTAAGCTCAATCAGCCCTTAATCCAGGATGACAGTGGGGTCTGTGTTGGGCTGGACGAGGCACTTCCCCTTTTCTATGGCATAGTGCGACCTGAAATCTTCGCTTGACAATCTGCGATTTCTTTTTTCTTTTTTTTCTTTTTTTCACAAACAGGGATAAGGGATGTAACTCAATAGTCACTGTGGGACAGGGCACCGTGCAGCACAGAATATTTTATCTGCTTGTGGACAGAGGCCTTTTCTTAGTGTTTGACAACAGCGAGTCTCCCTCAAGACATGGAGTTCACACAGATGACAATAAGGGTAGATAAAGGGCAAAGTTTCTTCTTCGCTGGGCAGTGGAGACGCTCTGCATGCACATTTGCCCAAAATATACTCTTTGCATTTCGGAGTCCACTCACATACAAACACTGCAGCAGTGTACGGTGAAGTACAGTACTCCAGAAAATGAAAGCCTATTACGTTTTATTCATGGGAATTATACATTGCTTTATGTAATTGCACTTTCAGACAAGGCTTTGCTCAGTATACTTACAAAGCATGTAATTTGATCTTCTAGATTATTAAAAATCGATCTCTCTTGCAAACAACTAACATTTTATTTTAGTAACTGTCTAAGAAGAGTTCATTATTATTTAGCGTTAAGAGGTATTTTACCTTTCAAGGCCCGGCTTCTGCCTCGTCGTGATCAGCTACACCACAGTTGTCAAGGTGATGATGACGTGGTCCCTCACAAAACACACACACACACACACGCCTACATGAGAACATGCAAACACACAAAAACACACACAGTCTCAAGTAACCTCTTGTATTCTCCCTCGGCTGCTGGAAAGAAAAAGTCTGGACAGGAGAAAGTCTGAATTCAGTTACACAGCTTGCAAAGACATTATCTCATTCATTTGGAAAATGCATCATTTAGCCAAGGACTCAGGTGTCTCTTGAGACACCTGAGTCCTAGGCTAAGGCTAACTAGGCTAGACGCCAAGTTAATATACCTACTGAAGGTTCTAAAATGCAAATAAAAAAAGGAATAAATATCATCTGAAAGATGACTAAAAACAGAAACTCATGTAATTTCACATTGCGGGTGAGAGGAAATAATTGACACAGTCTACACTGTGCAACCGTTGAGATGTGCCAAGATAAAGTTTCAACTGTGTGTGAGGCTCATCTGCCAGATGGTATCACCGTTTGTGTTTTAAATGCTTTTTTTCATTATTCATGTGGAGTATGGCATGCTGCTCCCTAAAAGAGATGTTCACCTATTGTTTTACCAGAGAGGGAGAGATATTATGGGCAAAGCAGGCTGCTTTGTCACTTTTCAGTGCCAATTAGAGTAATGAACTCCCCCAAACCCAAGGTAAAGCCCACAAACGGCTTTGTAAACATCCATTATGCAGTATACTGTACGACAATTGACATGAAAGTTCCCCTCATACATTATTTAGAGGGGACTTCAGATGAACATATTCCTCAGACAAAGACAACCTGGCGAGCTATAACAGCTGCCGTGAAGAATAGGCACTAAACACCCAGTGGACTGGCCCTCTCACATTTGGCATATTACACCAATGTCCCCATTAGAACCGATCATGGACTAGAGCTAATGCTTTCCTGAGAACCAACAGTCAGACTTTGTTTTATTTATGACTACAAAGCCATCAGGCCCTGGTGGCCTTTTCAGCCAAAGAAGAGATATTGTTCATATGTACAGTATAAGCAATGAATAGCTTATTTACTTATTTGTTTTATGAATATGGAATGTTTTGTTTTATCTAATGTTTTAGGATGATCTCTCTAAATGTTGGCTATGGTAAGTGTGTTACTCCAAATGTGGCCTATATTATATTTTCTCCTAGATTACACCTTGTTAGCTCCACAATACTTAAAACAGTCAGAGATCAACCAAAGGCAATAACATAAATACAATACAGAGTAAATTATTAAGTGCACACACAATACAGGGCATATGTGGTAGAGCTTTGTATTTACATTGTTCATATTACAGACCATTGCATTCTTTTTGCTCATTAAGCTGGTTGCATGTGATCTAAATAAGATGCCCACCAATTTGGACCTCCCATTTTCTGGCTTAGCTGTCCTTGATCGTTTGTACGATTAAATATAGACCTAAATCTCCGATTTTATCCAATTAATTCTCTGTGCAGGCATGAGAGTGGCTAATGATGTTATCTTACCTAATTAACCTGTATAGGGATTCAACTCCAGGACAGGGATTGTTCATCCTTCATCCAAGTGTTCATTATTATCATTACAATCATTATCATAAAGGGGCTAACTTATGATGTTGGCCATTCCGCCACCATTAATCTAGATTGAGTCCTTTTTTTTTTTTTTTTCTTTTTGGGGAGGGGGATCCTTTGGGGTCATTTTTAATTATCGCTAAAAGGATGGGAATTCTAGTAAAGCCGAATAAGTTCAATTTTGGTCACAGCAATAACTGGAGTCATGTGAGACTACATTACATGAATGTGATTTGACTACTTACGACTGAGGACACTTCTGACTTTGCTGTGTTCAGGGCCTCTCGTCCTGAATTCCCTGAAACTCTCCTCTCAGTTTTCTGTCAGCTCCCCCACAGAATGTCGGCTTCAACCTATTAACACAGCAGACTTGGTGCAAATCAATAGCCCTCATTGGGCCATGTGTCATTAGTTAATCGGGTATTGATGAGGGTATTGACACGCAGCTAATTAATCTCAGGCCCAGCACCGGCTTTCATACGTTTCCTTAATTATGCTCTTCATCTTAGTCCTTCCACATTGGCACACCGTCGCTTCCTGTTCGACAGTGAGTAAAAGTTAGCTGTCAAGTCCCACTTTTTTCCCCCAAACAGTTTTGTTTGCCTTTTTTTTTCTGGGATAGAACTACATTGCAGCAGCAGCAGCACAGCCAGCAAGCATGTAGAAACTAGAATGTGTCCTTCTCTTTGGCTGCATGATATAGCACTGTTTCAGTTTTAATTGTACAACATGTAACAGTATTACAATAAGCTGATTACAAATCATTGGCAATTGTTTCATTTTTAAAGTGTGGCAGTAATTTACTCGTTATTTTAATTTTCTCCTTGTTAGCAGTGTTATTTTGGAGAGTAGCAATATAGTTTGCCCCAAATTGCCTGTAAAGTGACTCTATATAATGGACAGACACTGATATATTTTTTGTTGTGATTACAAAATCCCACAGTTGCAATAGTTACTTTTTTTCTAGTGCCAGCATGCAGAAGGAAAACTTTGTAAGCAAACACTGCATGAAGTCCTATTGTTTAACACAATTTTACAAGTTGTAGACTATAACAAGTTTCACCTCTAATGCCCCTATTTACTGGGTTGCTGGCCAAAGCCTCACCTTCCTATCCTGGCACATGTTGTGTGGTGTGTGTCAATCTGTGTGTATTAGCCTTTCAATCTTCTCTGTGCATTCATGTGTGTGTATTAAATGCCTATACAGAATGCATGCATCTTTTTATTTTTTATAAGGGTGTTTTGTGTGTATTTGCATGTGTTTGTTCATACACGCAGCCTGATCAATAGAGCTGCACATTAGTGCGCTGGTGCACAGACGAGAGAGCACCTGAAGGTGACCCTGACTACTGGCATCACCACAGGGCTCCAATAAGCTGCTCCTCAACTGCTGCTCCGCAAACCACAAATCTCCAACTTTTAGCCTGCTGCTGTTGGTTTGATTATTGTTTATAGATACAGCCGAGAATTAAAGTATGGCCCGCAGGCAGCATAATTATTTACAGCTGAAAACTCATATCATTACCAGCATGCTCCTAATTGCCAGAAGTAATATCAATGTTAGTTGATTAAGTGTTTTTTTTTTTTGTCTTCAGTCTCCATAATGTGCATAGAGATTGTTTTCCCTCAGCATATGGGATGACGGTTTATCTCAATACAGCTGTTCATCTGGCCTGACTTTTTTTTTCTCCTGTTCATTCCAAAATACAATATTGCAGCATCTTCAGAGGGTAGCGATCGATCGCTACACTTTTCATTGTTTACTCACAAGGTCAAAGGAAACACAGGAGATTCATACTTCACTGCTCAGAAATAATTTATCTCGGTAAGGGTTTTCCCTAAATAGATACAGATGTGACATACAGGGGAAATAGCACAGTAGGCCATTTGACTGAAGATGATGTCATAGAAAAAAAAGGCCAGTAGGTGGTAAGGCTACCCTAATTCACAATCAAATGATTGATTAAAACAAATGTTTATTTGGCCTAGACCTACCTCCCTGTGCTATGAACATGTCAAAATATTTCATCCTGTATTTAACTCTCCAAGAAAGATGAGGCTATTAATAACACTGCCTGTGAAGGGAAAATACATAAACCTTGAAGGCTACTTTATTATTCACATGTAGATTACTCAAATATGAATGTGGTGCTGCAGCACTAGAAACCTATTTCTTAGACATGAGCTTGGACATTCCTCATGATAGAGTTGGTACCATGGGTTTATGTTTAATTTGAAAGTTCAGTTTCAAAAGGCCAGTGCTGATCTGTAGTAATGACAGAGGTCAGCAGTGCTTAAGTACAGTCACACGTCATGTTTTAAACATCCTTTTCAATATGTAACTTTATACTGTATCTAATTCTGCAGACCAAAGTCTGTCTTGGTTTTCAAACTTAGATATTTTGCTATTAATACATCATTAAAATCCTTTGCTGAAAATAACGTAAAAATATTGTTTCTCCCTACATACACAATACGAAACGGGACTCACTCTGTTTGAGAGTGGATATGAGTGTTGACCTACAAGATGTGAACTATGAAGGGGGAGTCTCATTGTTATATAATTTCTATCAGAAAACAGCTGCATTAGCTTGTCTAATATTGCTGATTTTGAATTTTCCAGTCAGAAATCACAGTGTCATTGAATTTTTGTACACATAGAATCTTTTGCTCTAAATTTCTAAAGTTATTTCTACAGTAGCATAATTGCTCTGCTCTATCAGTGGTCACATAAGTCATGCATTTTTTTAAGAGAGTAGGTTGTTCAATGTTTAAAGAACTAAGGGCTTTGCTTCTTGCAAACTTTGGAGGAAATGTCATGGAAGTGAGCTTGCCTTGCATGATACAGCATAATGAAACATGCAGAGAAAACCATAAGAAGCACCACTTCTTCCACATCCATTCTTTTCTTTGAATGCATCACATTTTGCGGAGAGAAGAAAAAAAAAGGGCTGATATGGCCCCAGAAGACTGTGTCTATAAAGCAGTCGACAATCACAGGAATCTGTCTCAGCCTTCCAGAGTTAAGATTGTGCAGAGACGTGGAATGATTGTTAAAAGGGCAGTGCAAATAGTGATTAAAAATGGGCCTAGGGTCATCATTAGGGCATGATCTCAGAGAAATTGGGACCAAGGGGGGAGTATTTGAGAAGCATCTTGCTGACCAACAAGGGGTGTCTCGCATGCAACCGAGTCCTCTCTGACAAGGATTTATTATGTGCCTTTTGACAGGCAGTGAATCTGCCCCTTTGATGAGCACACTGACTGCGAGCTCATGCACAAAACGCTCGAGGAAATTGGACAATTGTCGGAATGAAACTTTGTACTATAAATACATTTTCTTTCTTTCTTTGTTGTGCATTCAGAAATGTGATGATGTCACTACACAGTGGAGGTCCTGTCATCCCCTTCAGTGGTCAAGGGGTTGTTGGCAGTGGCCTATCAGCGGGTTATAAATGAAATATGAGACGCTAAGGTACAAGCGCTACAACATATGGGACTGACTCTAGACATTAAAGGTACCTCACTTTTCTGAAACTCATGCTACAAGAGGAAAACATTTTTAAAATCGATCTGTATTTTATGTTTAAAGTTAGCCTAAACTAGGCCAACGTGACCTTGTTGATCTTGTCAGTTGATCTCTATACTGGTATATCTTACAGCTTTGCAACTTTGCACATGCTACATAAATACGGCATGAATTTCCTAAAAAAAAATAAAATAAACAAGAAAATCAACTCACTGCAACAACAACACCACTGCTGGACATGTAGGCTATGTCTAGGGGTTGAAAGATATGATGTTCAACTTTGACTCACACTGGAAACCAAACAAACAGTTTTAGATGAAGGTAAATCTCTATGTCTAGTTTCTATGTATCAAAATTTTGCGGTTTCTCCTCTGCGCTTAAAGTAAACAAGTTTGCTATCAACACAAGGATGTTGGTGTGATTACCAGCCAGCAGAGATTCAATCAGTTTGTAGCTCTATTCATCTTCTCTGACTTGACAATGAAATCTATGTTTCTTGCCTGTCATTTGCTGAAAAGGAGGGTGATTATAATAAGTGGGAGCCCCTCACAACTCCACAGTTTGAATTCCCAAGAGATGGTGTAATGTCAATTTAAGGTTGTTGTTTGTTTGACAAAAACTCTGCTATACTGGTGCCGGTGGTAGTGTTAGTAGCAACAGTAGCAGCAGCAACAGTGGTAGCCTAGTTGATCATTATAGCCAATCGCCAATTATTTGACAGTGAACAAGCTGTCAGCCGAGAAAACCTGACTATGGCAGAACTTTTCACAGTCATCAGCTGTCAACAGCCAGTCAGATTTCCACACTTCCTTGCTTCCCTACCAGTGTGATTTCATGAACAATAGTACCGCCAGGCAAGTGCAACATGACTGAGGATTTGATTACTGCCATTCAAAGCTTCCCAGTTCTCTACAACTTTTATTTGAAAGACTACAGGAATAAAAGTCTCAAAAGATTTGTTTGGAGAATGGCTGCAATCATTTGGGACATTTACAGTAAGCTCTCAAGTAATTTTAAAACTATAATTGACACCATATCATGCAAACCCAACACTTGATCAAATTATCTGAATTAAAATCCCCTTTATAGGCCTGGTGCTCACATGATTTTTCAAATGGGATACACCAGGAAACAGTTTGTCCAGATCGGCCTCTTGCTCTAAAGGCAGGTGATCTCCACAAATGAGGTCAGCCCTGATCTCCCAGGTCACTACCTAACCCATACATCTGTCTAAATATCTAAGAGAACATTTGAAATGTAAATGTCTTCAATGACCGACTCAACTCGGCTTGTCTTCAATGGACATGCAACGCTACCCCTCAAGGCAGTATTGAGCTCATTGGACTATTCATAGTGTGTGTCCTCTGCCTCCTGCCTTTTAAGTTTTTTTAAAGGGTATAATGTTCACTCTGTGAGTTTAACCTAGATCTCTTTTGAACTTTTAATGATCTATTTCCTACAGTTAATGATTCAACACCAAGTTTACTACTGTGTGTGCATTGACATATTAAGGCACAGGCAAAGCAAGGACACATTTAGAGGGAGAAGTTAACTCAGGCAACATTACATTTCTCTCTCTTTCACTCACTCTTTAACCCTCTAGATGCCATTTAACACAGATTCTGAGGGATGTTCTGCATTTTACTCTAATGGCAAACCGCAGTGCATGTTTCCTTAAGTCTTTACAACATGAAAATGGATTGTTTAACCACAAAAATACAATGGGTTTAAACATGAGATTGTCAATGAGGAGACTATGATTAAAAAACAAAACTTGCTGTTTTAAAATGTGGGTTTAGCTAAATAAAAACATGACAACAAACAATAACACAAACCTGCTGACCTTGTTACATATCTTGGATGACTGTAGAAGAGTTAAACATAAGCTTTTCATGAGGAAGTTGTGTCCTTTTTCTTACTGTTGTCAGCCTCAAATATTAGCCAAAACACTGAACACAAAGACACTCTCTAGTAAGTTAGCATTGCAAGCTAATGCTACCTTCTAACTAAGCTAACTATCAAAATGTTGGCTTAAAGCACTGACAATAGCCAAATATCAACTTGAATTCATGACAAAGGTGGCTGTAATTTATGGTTAAGAAAGCCCTACCTTTTAGAAGATGTGTATATTCAAATGTTTTGAAATTCGATGAGGAAGTTGTATATTTCCTCTGAAATTGTTGGCTAGCTAGCTACAAAGCTGGTGGCTGGTTTATGTGAATGAAGCAATATGGGTTGGCCTCTACACTTTGCTCATTGATTGGCAATAAATTGTATAATACCAGGAGGTAATTCTACCTTGAAAATATGTTTTAAAATTCAGTAAAAGCAGGAAATTTCTGTTACTGTACTTAGTCATAATTCAAATCTCATCTCAAGACTTAATATATAGGAATTTAATATCAAATAATGTATTGAGTGTTTTGAAAGTAATAGGGCCTCTTACACACGTGTTTCTGTAGTGTTTAGATATCCACACTGGGATTTCATGAAAAAAAAAGAAAGAAAGAAAAAAAAAATCCAGGCAAAATCTCAGTAAGCTGTGGGTGCTTTCTACAATCCCACTGGGATCTAGCTTCACTCTTTTTTTTTTTTTTTTTTTTTTTTTTTTTTTTTTTTTTTTTATGAAGACTCACACCTCAATAAGTTTAGTTGGGTTTATATGAAAACAGTTCTAAAGTTTTGATAAGTCCACAGATTTTGTTAGCCTACAAACTGTTTTTAATGGTGTGAGATGAATGGCATAAAGACTTAATGTGGTATAGTTGTTTAACCAGAGATTAAAAGTACATAAAAGGCAGGAGCCAGCATTGATGCAGTTAATGCATGTTGTTTTTGCAACTCAGATTTATTTATTCTTAAAGCACAAACTTCTTGTTCCACACCTCTGCTCAAGAATGTCCCTTATAGATCAGAGTTGCAATTTTACAGAGTGAATTATCATTGCATTTAGTTGGTGCATTCTCCTGTTTGTTTGTGTCAGCGCTTGAATGACTTCTGTCTGGAGTCATTTCAGGTCAGTGACACATAAGGAAAGGGTGTAACATGAAAAAAAAACATTTCTTAAGACTGTGAACCATTAAAGTAGATATTATTTCTGGAAACAGTTGTGATAATTAATAACCCCAGACCACTTTACCATAAATCATTAACTGCGAGATGTGCTTCTATGTACATTTAGGATTTTTAAGTTAATTGTCTAGATTTGGTCTTACAAAGACCCCATCTGAGTTCCATGAAGTTGCTCTTCTGTCCTAACATTTGAATCTCAAAAACCCACTTAAAATGGAGAGCACATTGCTCCCTTCACAGCTTTTTGATCACAGAGTAACCCAGAGTACTGACTGATGTTCAATGCAGCATCTCTCCCTTTCTCTCCCTCTCCCTCTCTTTACCCTCCCTCTCTCTCTGCAAGTCAAAGATTGCAGCGAAAGAGGACGCCATCGAACCTGAAGGCAGTCGCAGAGCCATTCTCACATGAATGAGTGTTAGATGTGGGCCTGTGTGGGGCAAATCTGAGAGCTCAATATCTCCAGCACATGAAGTTATAAAGAAGACAGAAGCAAAGCATCCTCTGTTGTATAAAAGTCATACATCGCTCGCAGGCACCAAAACACAAAAGAAGTTGAGTCGTGAACGTATTATGAAACAAGATTGGAGAGTGGCAAATTGGTAATTAGCCTCTACGTTGCAAATGAGCATTACAGTCTTGCTTATGACTTTCCTCTCTGGTCCCCAAAGCCTCTTCTATTAATTTAGCTCTGAGGGGCCATCCATAAACAGGCTGAGTAAGCTGTTAGCCTAAACGACGAGTGCAAATGAAGGGCTGGCTAAATATGCTGAAGGTAACTGAGATACTGAAATATCCTGTGCTCAAATTACAGCGGGTAGAGAGAGAAGCTTCTTTTTTTTTTTTTTTTTTTTTTTTTTTTTTTTTGCAGGTAGTGCTGGAATCATGCATCTGTCTTGTGTATTTCCATAAAAGCTTAGGCCTGGATTTAGACAGTATCAGTTCTAATCAACTCTTTGCATCATCTGAAAGAAAGTTGAATCAATGTAAAAAAACAAAAAAATGGATGTGTTATTACATTATGTTACTCTATGTATATTATGAATGCTCCTTTGGAACATTTTGGTTTACTGATCAGAAAAAGCCAAGGCTACATGAAGATGCATATAGATATGGATATGGATGTGGATGTGGATATGATAGGTAACATAATAGTTTCATGGGATACAGATTAGATATCAATTTTAATAGCACAGGTTTTATCTGGAAAGACAAACCCTAAGTAAAACAGAATTTAATTGGCAAAATCTATAATGATTTTTAGATGAATTCTTGGTGTTCTTAGTATTCTTAGTATTTTATTTTATTTTATTATTTTTCACCAACATGGGAAGGTCAGATGTGTAACATGAATTGGTTGATAATGCTATATGGTTGGTGTTTAATTCAAATACAGCCATAGTGCATTGGCTCAGGGGCACTAATGAAAGAGCTGTAGCTATAGGGGTGAATGTGTTGAAATTCTGTAGGTATATAGGAGAAATCACAAAAGATCCTGGCATAAAAGCTATGAATAAAAGCACTGCCCCCAGATTAATGTGTATATTATGTGTTGGTGATGCCATCAGTTAAAATCTCTCTCTCTCTCTCCCATCTTTCTTTATACTTCACTGTATACAGCCTAATGAATGATAAAATACAATCTACACAAAAATACATCTAAAAAGAAAAATATCTCACAATGGATGACAAAATTATTTATGTTTACCATATGTTGAATTTTCTTGTACATGACAGAGAGACAATGAGCTCTAATCTACTAGCAGGCATTCCTGCATGTACCGACCTGAAACAATATGCTCGCCTGGCATCGTTTGTCACATATCATGTTCTATCTCCCGGCTTTGATGGAAATTGCTCTGAACTCTTGAAATTCTGTCTCCTTCCCTCATGAGGTCAGTTTCCTGCTTCAGAATTCATTCAGCCCTCTGGTTGTCTTGCATAAGAACAGGTACAACCCATTACTACCAAATGAAAAGGGAGTAAGACAGAAACTTCCAAATTAATTTACAGTAGAACACACCTTACAGGTAACTGACTTGAGTTTGATGTAATTACTCCAGAAACCATAAATGGCTGTAATTGAGAAAAAGCCTACAGCATACATGGATAACGAATGGGAAGCTAATGGAAACACTGAAAGCTGTTCAGATTGATGCGAGGGGAAGAAATATCTGGCTTCCTTGAGATGGGCAATTTCTAGCAAATACACCTCGCCAACCCCCGGCTGGCTTCGCTGGTAGCACCGCTGCCCTGTGCTTGCCCTCCCTTAAGCATGGCGGATATATTCAAATGAGCCAGCCATTAGCTCTAAGTGGTTTTTAGCCCCAAATTCTGCCATTTCACAAATTAGCCAATTTTCAAAATGAGATGTTAGCCGGTGGCTGGGGTCAAAAGGTCAGCCATGGTAAATATGAGGTGCAAACCTGTGGTTAAGGGGATTAATAAGGGCACTTTTTAAAAAGGACTTAAGTGGGGCAGCACTTTTACTGAAGGAAGAGCACTGGCTTTTCAGGATGAGTGACATTTCAGCGTTCCAGTTTAAAATGTTGGGAATATTTCTCTGCGGAATGTGACTGAGCTGCTGCACGAACAATGCTCTGACCTCAGCTGTGGATGGCACACGTTTTAAAGCCATCTCTCTCCTGCTGTGGCCTACATTGTGTCCTAGATGGCCACTGCATGGTTTAATGCGATAGACAAAACAGCATTAGGCTTTTGCTCTGCACCAGAGTGGGGAGAAAGTGTTGTCAGGCCTGCAAAATAGGCTGAGGATAGAGAGAGAAAGAGAGAGGGATAGAGAGAGAGAGAGAGCACTCTCGCATCTCTGCCCTTCCACTCCATCGAGTATGCACCAGGGCAGACGGACATATGGGTGACGCTACATTCTTTTAAGAGAGTGAAG
>OMKZ01004103.1:659-12536 GCA_900302535.1 Neoniphon sammara
AATGATGGATCGGTTGCGGGTGGCTGAAATAACACATCATTAATTAGGAAAATATTAAAATTGATTGCATTCTCTAAAATGTGACATTTTAAGGTTAACTTTTCTTCAGGCACAATACAGGGGCATTTATTATTTATTTTGGACAGTTTGTGTTAGGGACAGGCGGGATTTGTTTGACATTCAGAATTTTAATTTGAAGGGATTAAAGATATCAGCCTGTGTTCAGACTATTGTAGAAATAGATGTTGCCATTTTCATTTTATCAAAAAAGGACTTTTACTTAAATAAGATGGCCTTGAAATACGGGACACGGAAAATGGGAACATTGACAGGTGTGCTATTGACCATTTGAGCTTATAAAATACTGTCTTGCAGCGCCCCCCTGCAGCAGAAAGGATATCCACATTAAGAGAGACGCTGTGCGCATTTACGCACGATGCCTCAGTGGTGTATCTTCAATGATTATTTCTACACATCCAAAAAATGTCACACAGACAAGTCCAGGTTCGTACAGAGAAACTGATTAGAGTAAAGCAATCGTCCTCCTGAAATTATTTCAGAAAACGTTTCATTTCCCCTGGAGAGTTTCCTCTGTCCTGTCAAGTTTATAACTACAGTTTTTAGCCTACATAGCCTACAGGTGGAGTGAAATGCAGTTCCTTTTGGGTACGGGTCTCTAAAGTGGATGGTTTATGCTTGCAGGCGGATTCGGATGACGTGGGGAGCAGATCCGCGCATCACTACTCTTCTTTGAGTGTCTGTGTTGAGATCCAAAGGATGTCATGCCAAGACCTTCCACAAGGTGGCAATATCAATGTACAGGACACCCCTTCACTCTGTTCTGTTCAGTGAGAATCCTGAAGCTGATCATCTCTATATGTCACAGTTCCCATTTCACTGGTCATGTTGCATACTGTCATGGACAGAATTAATTCTAACTGAGATTAAGAGTGACTGCTTGTTAAAGTAATCGACAAACCACCCGTCCCAAATCCACTGATGTCAGATGAGTTTGGTGGTAAAATCTCAAGTTCTATGTTGATCAAAGGGAAATGTTGTCTGAAGGATATTAAGTGAAGACCTTCCATAAGATGGCAGTAGTAGTACAGTCAACAGACAGAAAAACTCTCTTTCTATTCCCCACTCAGTTGAAATGACCAAACTGGTTTACATGCTACATGATTGTGGAATTGTGTGCAGGGGAAGCTCTTCGAACTGGAGAAACAAAATGTATGTAAATGTATCTAAATGTAAACATATAGATCTTTTCTTCTGCGGAAGCACATTTGTCTGCTCTCTGAATAGCAACAGACTGACACAAGATATTACAGTCGACAGGTGAAACAAGTATGATATCTGATCAAAGAAGCCATTGAACCGTTTATATGAGGGGCCGTTTGGGACAAAATCCAAACTTTGGCCTGCACATTCAGCTGCTTTACCTCTTACGTACATGTACAATGTGAGGCTTTCAATTAAACTACTGAAACACTCACACATACTGAACTGAAAACTCTCACATTCCATACTGAACCACTCTCACATACACTACTGAAACTGAAGATGTTCACACACACTAGTAAAACCTTTCATATTAACAACCAAAATATTCTCATAAACACTTCTAAAATATTAGCAAGTTCTCGCATACATTATTGAAATGTTCACATACATGATTGGAAGCCTACCTCACACATGCAAAACTGAAACTCTTGCACTCTTACATCCAGCACTGAAAATGTAAACTTCTTATATAGGGCACTGAAATATAAATCTCTTGCATACAGCACAGAAAAACAAATTTCAGTGGTATATGTAAGAGGTTTACTGTTCAGTGATCTATGTAAGAGGTTCAGATTTAAGTGTATGTGTGTGTGTGTTTCAGTAGTTTAAATGAGAGGTTCATACAATGCATGTATGTAAGATGTAAAGTAGTTGTATGTGCAAGCCAAAGTTTGGATTTTGTTCCAAATGGCCCTTCATACATTCACACTTTACATTTAGTCATTATGCTGGCTAATATTTTATTTGTATATTACCAATATTGAATGCTTATTGGTGAATTTGTTTGCACTGGTCAATTTTGACAAGTTGAAGCTCTAACTTTTCTACTGGGAATGTTATAGGGGCAACTTCAGCTTCTTTCAAAAACACCATGACATCTTATGAATTATTTTTTTCCATTCATAATAGTCAATAACAAGCCCAGCATTTGTGTTCATCAAAAGTTTTATTGTCCATGGTTAAGGCGACAGGCTTATTATCCTCATTACAGTCCATTAAAAACATCAGTCATTAACATGTCTCACTTTGATTCCTGCTCAATATAACATCTAACACATCTATCAATTAGCAGTGATCTCAGAACATTCAGTTACACATTAGGAGCATATGGTAAACTATTTTTGTTAAATTAAAATGCTATATTAGTATAGTAATAACACAGTACAATAATATAGGTATTAGAGCAGTACACCAAGATACATTAAGAACATATTGAGGCAATGCAGACAAAACAGTTTTGACGATGACTATTTTTCACAATGTTTCTTCAGTGATTTTAATGCATATGTCCACCACTGCTTCATAATGTTATCAAAATTTCATGACAATTAGAAACATCTTTCAAGATCATTAACTGTTTTCATCAAATTCAATTTTACATGGTAATGTCCTTTTCTCTCTCTCTCTGCTGAGGCAATAAAACCTACTCAACAATTAGATATGGGTTCAGATGGAAAACAAGAGTTATTTGTTAATTTATAGAAATTTAACATTTTCATTCAGCAACAGCAATAAACTAACATTAAAAAAGGCTTTACTTTTGCCTTTCACTGGAAACATTGGATGACATTTTTTTTGGCTCTTGGATAAACTTTTATCATTGTGCTACCTGAAGTCTGGGAACACTTTAACCTCTGCCAGTCTAGTATTTAACTAGTTTGCTATGGTTACTGCTTCCAGTTCAGGCCAGTGTATGTTTTTTTTTTTTTTTGCTTACCATGTGGTGAATAAACTGCTAACCATCTTGTCACAATGGAATTGTGCTGCTCGTGCAACTTGGCAAAAAGTCACTACCTACCTAATCTAATAGCGTACCTAATCTGATTAGACAGAGCATTACAAGCAAAACATGATTTCATGTTGCATATTTACAGAAGTTAATGGTCCAATTGTGCCTTCATTAATTTTCAATGAAAGTGAACAAGTCACTGCAGTGTGTGCAAACCAAGCATGTGACACAGCAAAAAGGATGGGACGCAAGTTTAAGATCAGTTATGCAAATCTGTGCAGTGTTCACGAGTGCCAATCCAATTAGCCAAAGAATATGATGCTGCTTGCACAATGCCTCTACTGGCTTTAATGCACTGTCTCACTACCAGGGATGTCTTTTAAAGAGAACTTAATTGTATTGGTGTTGGGAGGTAAGTACATTACTTAACGGTAGCATAACAATGTTAAAAATAAAAATTGAGAAGTTTGGGATAATTCTACTTGCTCTTTCACTAGAGAATCAGAAGCCTGTTCTGAAATGTTAAGATGAAGCTGAACTTAACTGGGAATTTTTTTAGAGGTTGCTTACTTCCCTGTGCTCAGTCTCTCACGGGAAGGCAGTGCCAATTAAATACAAATTCATCTCTGACACTGATGTAATGCAGGGTACAGTGGCCCAAAACACAACGGGAATGCATCAGCCATGACCAACCCATAGAAAATGACTGAAAAAAGTGGCACAGTTGTGATAAAAAAAGAACGTCATTAGTGTTCACTATTCCTGAGTGTGACCACTTGGGTTGTTAAGTGGTTAGTTTGTGAAATGACTTGGACCAAACAAGTGTGTCAATAATCATAACGCCATAGTGCCATAAAGAGAAATATAGATGACAATTCAGGTGAGATTCACAACAGTGAGGATACCACATTAAACAGTAATACCACTAAATGTCAATACTCAAATATTGTGCTTTTGACCTACAGTTGTGTCTGCCTTAGTCTACAACAATTGCTATTGTCTGCTAAAGCCAGGAACAAGATAGAAGGGTCTGACTAATCTGAGATGGCACAACATGCAGGTCTAAGAAAACAATGTAAAATAGTGAAAAAAAATTATAGCATTATCTTTGAATTTTTTTTCTAAACTTTCATCTCCAGCTAACGCATGTATCTATCCCTGACTGAGGGATATTAGCAGCTAATTAGCAGGCCATTAAAATTTTCATCTCTCTATTCATACATGTAAGTTACCTGAGGTTTGTGTATAAAAAAAAAAAAATAGTGCAACACACCTTTTAACCTGAGCTCCTGAGCACCTTATGTATCTCAAGATAACATTAGAGGGCAGGTTATAAAAGTGGTGGAGACGGAAAAGCATTAAGCTCTATTATAAATACACAAGAGCTTTGAAAATATGAGCAAATCTGACAAACACATTCTTGTTAAACACATTTGCATTTTTTTCCACCAACTGTTATTTGTTGTTACAGTGTGAGTTTCTTTGGTTTGTTGATTTTGGATCACACAGAGTCAGGGTTAGTACTTGCTATGGAAGGACATTTCATAAAACAAAGACATAAATTTACAAAGCACAGAGAGGAAATTCCCACAGAATTTGAAAGAATAGAAAGTGGCCTTCGCCTTGACTCAAATTTGCAATTAACCAACTGACCATTTGAACTATGATTCAAGGAACTCACATGGCTTTTTGGGGCTGCTCTTCTGGACTGATTATATTTCACTGTTCAGTGAGGATTGCTCCTGACCAATCATAGCAGTAAATTAATACATATAAAGACAAGCTAAGAGAGTCAAAAGTCACAAACTGGTCCAGTCAGAGAGTCTGATGCTTCCATCAAGACTTCTCACAGGAAACACCTGCCAGTTTCGAGAAATCATAAAATTCAAATGTTCACTTAGTCAACAAGCCGGTACAAGTGACAATGAAAATCTGAATCCAGGCTAGGTCAAATAGCCCCATGAAAGCGTGATACAACTCTTGAGACCCAGAATGCAGCAGTCATCATGGGAAGGATACTGAGTGGATGAACTCTGAAGTGCTGAACATTACTTGCGGATTTCCCTACACTATCAGCACACGAGACTATGCTCCTACCCATAACTACATCAAACTTATACTAATGCCATTTAACAGCAAACAATGGGGATCCCTGTGATACACCAGAGAAGGCTCTTTCTATCCACTCTGATTCTGTGGTAACATATTTATGTATTTAAGTACAAACAATTATTCATCAAATTACTTGTAATTAACATTATTGTTTTTTTTTTATTTAAAAACAAAGATATTAGCACTTTAAAAGGATTATATAATCTACAGAACAAGACAAATAGGCTACTGTTCATCTGTACTGTCTACATCAGTACAGACGAATCTATCTGTAATCGGCCTTCAAGTGTGAGCCACTGAAATGAAGGAGGCATGAAAATCTCAAATTCAAATCCAGCTTTATCCCCCTCTGCCTAACTGTGAACAAAATATACTGGAAAATTGAGCCGTTCAACATTTTAAAGGAAATATATTGAAAGCTTACTTAACCATTTTGAGGGTTTTCCAGTTATTTTCTTTCACCAGCTACTAGTTACACTGAGCGCAAAAATATATACTATTGGCACTTGAATAAAATGAAAAAAGAAAAAAAAAGAATGTTAGAAAATTTGGCATTTTAAATTAAACCAAAGCGAGCTACTGCAAATGAAGGAGCTTGTGGCTAGCATTTCCTTTTAGCATGAATTAAATTTTCAGAACAAGCTGTAGGACAGCATAAAAACAAATGTAAAACTGCATTACCCTTCATGTGACAAGTAGCTGGTAAAAGGAAAAACAAGACTCAAATTCAAAATAACAAGGTCCCCTTTTATGCAGCAATTTCCACTAGTTTTTAACTTGATATAATGTCGTGTGTTTTGTCCAATTAATGTTACAATGAGTACATAAACTGGTACAAATGGACAAGTCATAGGTAGATCTTTTTGACACCTCCATGTCTGCCTTCTTTTCAGTCCTTCCTCCACTACTTCTTCTCCATCCTCATCTAATCTTTTTTTATGGCACGTCCTCTGAATTTGTCCATGAGGTTGAAGGCTCCCAGGTACTGGCCCAGCAAAATCCCCTGCTTCATAGGTAGTATGCTATGGAAATAAAAACACAAAAGGAAGATAGTTAGTAAGGTGAATCATTGTGTGTTTATATGCGCACTCTTGCATTTCTAAACTTGTGAGAACCAGTTTGAGTTTTGCATCTTCTAAAGTCCAGATATTTTCATGAAGTGAAGTCCTTTTGGCTGGTCCTCAATTCTTCAAAGGTTAAAGTTAGTT
Organism: Neoniphon sammara; assembly: GCA_900302535.1. Taxonomy (NCBI): domain Eukaryota; kingdom Metazoa; phylum Chordata; class Actinopteri; order Holocentriformes; family Holocentridae; genus Neoniphon; species Neoniphon sammara. The sequence goes on from OMKZ01004103.1 coordinate 6,993, forward strand.
AACAGTTAGGACTTAAATTTAGTGTTAAAGGAATACTCCAACGTTTTGGGCAAAATACCCTTTTCTGACTTACCCAGACTGAGACAAGATGTTCGATACCATTTTCCCTTCTGTATGTCCACTGGTTCTGTTCCTATGGGTAGCATTTCTTGTTAGCTTAGCATAAAGACTTGACTCCTGTAGTTTTCAAGTCTTTATTCTAAGCTAACACAAAATGCTACCCATAGGAACTGAACCAGTGGACGTACAAAAGTGAAAATAGTATGTAACATTTTGTCTCAGTCTGGATAAGTCGCAAAAAGGGTATTTTGCCCAAAACATTGGAGTATTCCATTATTAAGATTAGAATGAGTGTAGCGTACTGTAGTGATGAGGATTAGGGTTAGAAATATAGAAGTACCACTATGTGTGTTTGTGTGTGTTTGCACTCCGTGTACCAACACAATGGCTCACTTCACTGACTTTCACTCAAGATGGTTCCCCCAAAATTTCCTATAGCCCTGATGTTATTTTTGCTCATAAAGAGCAGAGTTTTTCTTGAGATATGTGGCCAATTTGACCTTTATAGGCAAGCCTGCTCAGACAGACTGACCCAGTATCAGGACTTTTCTGCACATAAAGGGGTCTTCAGAATGTTTGTAAGCTAATGATGATGTTTGGCAGCCAGAGGCATAATCAAGAACATGCTGTTAAGAGGCTCACAGATATTTTCTAAGACTGGGGACACACACTGAACAGACTAAAACCCACGACGGCGACATGGAAGACAGAACCGTGGACCATGGACGTTTGTATCGCGGTTTTGGTCTTGGTTTCAGAACTGTTACACCCCTAGCATTCACAGATTTAAGAATTTATTTTGGCACTTTTGCCATCAATGTACAGTACACAGTAGAGAGAGAAAGGAAAGACTGGTGTTGAGAGAGAGGAAACTACCACAAGCAGAGGAAATCAGGTATCTCACAGTCTTACTGATGAGTGAGGATTAAAAGGATCATGAGCTTGACCGTGAGTTAGATGCAGTAATAGTAATATGGTAATAGTAATATAATAGTATATATGTACTGCACCATGGTACTTTAGAGACAGCTCAGGAACAAAGAAAAGCTCTCAATTTACCCTGCTTTGATCTCCGATCTCAAAAGATGATGAAAGGAAGTTTCTCTACAGAATGGCTGGCCTCAATCTTAATGACTGTAATATTTACTCTTCATGTACTATCTAAAATGTTGGCAATTTGGAAGTCCTATGGTTCCTGGTAGGGCTGGGCGATAAGGACAAAATCAAATACCACGATACGTTTGACTGAATACCTCGATATCAATATTGTGACGATATTTTCGGGATGACAGTTGGTGCTTTCATAAAATATTTACACACAAGATAAGCAATTAGTAATGTGGATATGATGACCAGAGGGATAGAGGCAAATAAAAGAGCTACAGCTGTCTAATAAGATGAGAAAATTGCATCCATTTACTTTAATACAGCCTTTAAAACCAGGAAAGGTCAACACCTATGTCATATCACAATATTACGATATCCAAAATCCCAGATGATATCCGGTCTCATATCGCGATACCAATATAATATCGATATATCGCCCAGCCCTAGTTCCTTGTGTTGGAAACCTATAGTTTTTCTTAGGAGCCTTCCTCTTTTTATACCATCTGTATCTCGGAAACTAAGTTTGAAACCAATGGATATGTTTCAAATCTCTGCTACTGTAGAGACAAAAATTTATGCCGTGAGAATGAACCAAAAATTATGGCTCATGACAATTCCATTGCACATACTGGTTCCCTTTCAGTTGATTCTTTCAGTATGATGCATGGTATGGAATATGACGCCGTTGGGTGGTCCAGCTCAAGACACCCTTATTCATGCCTGCAAGGCAGATGACCTATGGTGATGTGTATCCAGGCTCTGCCAGGTACATATACCACATCACCACTGTCATCCCTCAGTTCTTATGCTCTTCACCTCGCTGAGAATGCCCTGAGCCTAGCATGCTAGCTTATACCACTAATTAGCTCCAGCTTTATTTGGCATCTAGGCTACACTGGAATCAACGAAACTGTTCCACTGGATAGAGCGGTGACAGCCTCTGTTGGTGACTATCTCCAGAGTGCTGGTTCCAGCAGTTAAGTTTGTCTCTTCTCTGAGCAGATAGTATTTGTTTGGTTTTGCTAACAAGGCATCTTCTCTTTGCACAGGGCTCCAGACTAACTTTGTCCTCTAGTAGCAGTGGTGCTTCTTACTGAAAATTTTAGGTGCAACAGCACAAAATTTAGGAGCATCACTACATGTATTAACATGCAATGCAACACATTCATATTTTTTTCCATCTTAACTGTATTACTGATAAATGCTTGGTAATCGGTATATGATAGATAATGATAATTATCATTACAATTAAATGCGACCCTTGAATTTAGTGAATGGCCGATTCCTGCCTTCGAAATGCTGTTAGCAGAGGCGCTGCAATTTCATCAGTGCATCTGTCCCTGCATAGTTTATGCTTCATGGTGATGTTGTGCTTCATGTTTAAAGTGTGCGGTTGAGTCGGCAAACTTAGTTTTCCCTGCGTTCGGCCACACCAAGAGCAGTACATACAATACATGGCAATCCTTTCTTTATGATATATATCAATATCAATATTAGCCATGTAAATTGCATGAGCCATTCCTGTCAGAAAGTGTAGGTCTTTGCCTTTTTCAACACGAGATCACCAGCTGATTCCTTGTCTGAATGGTCCTCATCAGAAATTTGGGACTGTAGTGGCACAGGCGGGTCTGAATGATCTTTTCTTTTGAAAAATGAATCGATAGCTCGTTTCTTTTCATTATCACCAAAGGGCCAAGCGAGAGCAAGAGCACTTAAGGCCTGAACACAGGTAGATGACATCCTGTGCAGAATTGTCCCCATCCTGTGTTGTTATGGCGACGAGAGCCTGGTGTTAGCTGTCCACTCTAATCTCTCTCTATCTCACTCTCTCATGCACACACACACACACACACAAAGACGTGTATGACACCTGCCCCGTGTATCTCGGGATTGTCCACACCAGGGGACAGCATTAACTGAGACTGACGCATGTGTGCTGTCGCCAGCTAAGATGCTCCACTCTTGAATGTTGAGTTGCATTTGTGAAGAAAGTTTTGGGGAAGGCAACTGTCAAATGGGAGGACCCTCTCACACCGTACACCTTTGTTCAGTTTTATTGCTTGGATGTGGTGGCATCTTTGACAGCTTACTCTTTCCTTTCTACTGGCTCTGCAAATGCACTAAGGTGTCAAGAGTGTTGTCTCAGTTTGGTGCTGCTCTGTGGGGTATGAATATACGTCCCATACTATATGTTGTATCTCATTGCTCTCCTTCAGGGAACTACTGTTCCCTCAAGGAGTCATAACATTTCCATTTGCATGACGGTTTCTGCACAGCTCTAACTTTTATGCAAAACATGCTTTTCACCATTTCTCCTGCAAATCTGAAAATATTTTACACAATGAAATTTTGCACATATATTCATTTCCTTAATTATAGCTAATAACCATAGCTTTGAAAATTTAAACCATTCGGCTGCGGTGACGTTCATAATTGTTTGGCTTTGATGTATGAATTCAGTTGATGACTAAGATGTACAAACAGGAAGGGAGGCATAATTCCTCAATGCTTGATGTTAAAGCAATGGTTATGTGTGGCATGCGCACATCACCATTAATCTGTGTTCTTCACAAAGTGGGGGAAAAAAGATTAGCTTGAAATGCCTGTTTTTAACATTTCCAGTTAATCCAATGGCGAGGGTGATAAATGTAATAGTTTCATACTTCCAATGAATGCCTGAAAACAATATCATCTTTGTGATACGCTGCCAAATCCACAATGATTTATTTCATAGTCAACAAAGCTGTGGATTTTAGATTTGCTGTAGTGCATCACTCCTATATTCCTTTATTTAGAAACTGAATGCTTAACTGAACACATTTCAAAAAGCACTTATGGCTTGTTGTGGGAGTTGAAAGGATGTGGATATTTAGCTTGTTCACAAGCACAAATTCCGCTGTTCATGATTTATAACATAAATACGGGTACAGATGGTTGAATGTTACAGATATGGGAATGTGGATAGGCATGTTTTTTTGTATTTAGGTTTATTGGTGAATTTGAATTTGAGTTTTTTTTAGTCAAAAGATGGAGACAAAAACAAAATCAAGATTGTCTGTCAAGATTAACACTGGTTAGCAAGAGCAGTATTTTAACTGGCCAAACACTGAGGATGAAATTAATATTTTGAAATGTCAAGTTTGAATGTAGTTATTTATTAGTGATGACAGTGCAGTAGGATTGTATTTAGTGGTTGGTACAATCAATAAACAGTCTTGTTTGACTTAAATGTGAGTGAACTTAATGTTTGGCTTACAATGTAAAATCATTTAATACTTTGTCAACAATGGAAATGCATATAACAACAATGCATTCGTGCTAATGTATTTGGGCTCTACTAAATTATTTGTTCTAACTAGGGTGATGCCATTCCCCATTTCATCTAAATTGTCCCATGGTTACCAGCTTTTGGATGACTAACAATCCTCTGATTAACAATGGCTGTCTTCAAAAGGAAAAGGGAGACAAAGCTGGAATATAACAACATATTATTAAAAGCTTGAATACAATGGCTTTTATGAAATATCTACAGAGGTGACAGGCATGGCACTATCTCCATTTGTATAAAAGACAAAAAGCTTTACAGTAGAGAACAATCGGTCTGTCCTCAGGCGAATGGACCAGAGAAAGAAAAGAAAAAAAGAACAGCAGAGGAAACGTGAACATGACATCTTGATAATGCTCTCTTATCAGAGGTAATTAAAGGACAAAACAACTCAGCCTAAGCAGTACGAGTTTTAGCTATCTAAGGCACAATTATCAGATAAAAAAGTTGGGTTCCAATTTTGATTGTCAATCTTGCTGGTAAGATATTCAATTTTTTCATCAGTTTGGTCAAGTGAGGTCGCCTATCAACAATACCATAAACTTCCAAGTTTCACATTCCCCCCATTCCACTGGAATCAACCACAGCCTATGGTGTATGTCTTGGTCTATGGGAAATGTAGGACTCAAGTTTAAACACACAAGATTCATATGAAAGCTTACAAGGATGTTTCAGTAAAAACTGCTTCAGCGAACAATTGATAACCTGTGAAGACACTACATATGGAGAGTCAGTGAGGAAACATGAGGAAAGGAGAAAAGAAGTGGCAAGGAGAGGAAATGAGAAAGGGCATTGATGACAGAAGTAGTGATCAAAGGAGGGAAGGAGATGAAAAGAAAAAGACAAGGAGTGGAAAGAAGAGAAATGATAGAGACATGAAGAGAGGGGAACGAAGTAATGGCCTAACACCAATCAGAGGCTGTCATTCAGGAGCTCACAGGTCCAAAACAGATAACAAGGGTTTGTGATACATTCTCAATCAATCAACTGCCAATGGCACTGTTCACAATGCTATTCAGTGTGGATATACTGAGGAAAGCCAGTACTTGTTG
>OMKZ01004114.1:3792-21661 GCA_900302535.1 Neoniphon sammara
CCCCTCCACCCCTACATACACATACTTACTTTCCCACTTGCTTAATTTCATCATCTGATCTTCTTAAACTGCTCTCATTTGTGATAATCCTAGATTTTTCACTGCATTCCCCAATGAACCTGTGGGAAATTGTTTTGTGCTTGGATGTAGTTGAACAAATTCTCTTTTTCAGGTCACCCGTTGCAGGTCTTTGGCCATAATTACAGAAGTAGACATTAGTTCACCTACTGTTTGTGCCATGTATTTCATCACTGTTCAAATGATCTTCCCTCTGACTTTGACCTCCTGTCTCCTCGGTCTGCAGCCATGTGTCCAGTACTGGCCAGAGCCTGGCTTACAGCAGTACGGGCCGATGGAAGTGGAGTTTCTGTCCATGTCAGCAGATGAAGATGTCATCACTCGTCTGTTTCGGGTCAAGAACGTCACGAGAGTAAGTCCTTATGGTTCAAAATAGCCTCTATAGGACATGCCAGTGCTATAGTATTTCACTTGAAATAACTTCAGCATAATTGGGAATGCAGTAGCTATCTTCTTCACTAGTAATGTAGGCGTGACATTTTACCTACACTTAAAGCTACCATTTGCTACTTGTACTTTGAAAGATAATGACTTAATGTGGTCTTACCATGACAAAGAATAATATTCATCCCTAAAATTATGTGAATTGTCTACACAACTGTAAGCATGTGGGCTGCTCAGAGGCCGAAGGCTTCATTTCACTGAACCACTACATCATTATCTATTGCTTTCTTTTGCATATAGCATATCTTTATGTATATCCTGTGGGTTGAAGATATAGATACAGTTTAAACTTTGGCCTGAATTATTGTACAGAACACATTGGCAGATTGTTAAATAATTCATTCTTAACCCACATTATACGTATGACAAAGGAGTGTTTATATAAAGGAGTCCATAAAACTGAACTAGACCAGTGTTTCCATAAGGCATGGGAGGGATATAATGGGAGGGATATAATTTTATAAAAACTCTCCATACTATGTAAAACATGCACAAGCAGCCCATTGACATGCATGAAAAAAGGTCAGCTTCTCCTTTTCCAGTTTTCTCTTGTCATTACCTAGATAGGCGTCTTCCCTCTCATGTGTCTGCTGGCAAACTCAAGAGGGGACTTTTATCATAATGCATACCATATTTTCAGTTGTTGAATATTCTTTCGGGCTGCAAAGCACACTCTCCCCTCTGATTTGTTCATAAACCATATCGCACTTTTAAATGAAGTATCTGACATGTTGAAAATTAGGCAGAACTCGTGAAATAGACTGCGTGAAAGAGCCAAATGAAGGCACTGACAGCTCTGTCGCAGTACAAGGAACAGAGATGGGATGTCAGTTTTTTTTTTTCCTTTTCCCTCACTGTAAAAACTTCTTTCTCTCCAAGCACGCGCATGAGGCAGTCACTGTGGCTCCATTGTGCACAAGAATACACTTCATTGTGTCAATTGTGCATTTGCAGATGTGTTTTCATGTGTGTAGGAATTTGCATAAGCACATGCAGGCACTCTGCACAGGATCACAGGCAAGCAATTACTGTAGAAATCTGTATGCAAACCCATTGCCTGCTGCCAGCATAAGCAGTGCGACAGGCAGTGCCCAGAACTTCCTCTGTTGATTGGCATCCTCACCTCCTCCGCCGGCTGCCCTTGTCATTCCCCTCTCTACCTATGCCACCTTTCTTCTACTCATTGGACTGCACTGTCAAGGAGAAGGCACCTTACGCAGCTTGGGGGGAATCAATTTCACAGAAAATACAGACCTCTCTCTCTCTCTCTCTCTCTCTCTCTCTCTCAGTGCATGTTTTCCTGTGTATGGCAATGATATACAAGGGTAGGGAGTAAAAGTCAAAAGAAATGCATTGTAAGCAAATGTATGCCGGGGTATAAGAGTAGTACAAAAAAAAGTACATTGTGTAAATCCCACCTCCACTAAGGCAATTCCTCTATGCATCGTTGGTGTCTTCGCCAGGCCAATTTGCATGACTTACAGTTCTCCACTGCTCCTTAAGTATTAGGTGAAATTCTACGAGGCAAGGCTATGAACACACAGGGACCTCTCTTACACACAGCTCAGGACCCACTCACACCAGTAGACCCATAAATCTCGGAGTCACACTGCTGAGTGAGCACAGCTGAGACAGCCAGTCCCAGCCTGGGGAGCACTCAAACACGGGTGTTAACTGGCACATGCAGAAATACTGAGCCTCCTGCACCCAGCACAGATACATGCAGGAACAAATGCGCCCACATGTGTACACCCACACCCACGGACACATAAACTCAGATTCCCATGTGCTTTATGTCTTGTGCTGCGTCTTCAGCTCCAAGAGGGCCAGCTGGTGGTGTGCCAGTTTCAGTTCCTGCGCTGGTCAGCGTATCGCGACGTGCCTGATTCCAAGAAGGCCTTCCTCAACCTGCTGGCTCAAGTGCACAAGTGGCAGAGGGAGTGTGGAGAGGGACGCACCGTTGTCCACTGCCTGTGAGTAATCTGCCCACAACACACACAAGGTAGATTAACAGACAAGGGAGAGGAGGCGGCGATACACTTTATCTCTTTCTCCAAGTTCTTAAACAGTGAATTGCCCTTGTTGAAGACTGACATTTAAAAGCCCGTTTGGCATTTAAAACCAAAGGTTATTCAAATTAGGTAGTATCACAAAAATGTCTGTTGAATCATGGTTAAAGCTGTTAACTAGTGGGTTTGTAGCTAGAGCGCGAGTCTGATTTGTGTCTGTGGTGTGGAGCAGTGCAAAGTACAGTGGTGTGATATTGTATAATATTTTGCAATTTTTTTGTGTAGCGCAGCGCGGTGTAATGTGGTGTGGTGTAGTGCAGTGTGGTGTTGTGTGGTGTGGTGTAGTGTGCTGTAACTCTTCTGTTGTCATAAGCCCCCAGAGCGCACGCCTGCTGATGAATATGAATAGGCCGTCCAGCTCATTGCTAACCCATCACACGTTCACCCCCACCGCCCCCATCCAAAAGCACATCACTCAGCGCTGTCACACAGTGTTACCCACGACAACCAGGAAAGAGATTATGGAGATGAAATCAATTATGGCTTAATACAGAATGCGTTGGTTCTCACGACAGTAAATCCTAGACTGCCAAAGCACTGACGACGATTGATTACCTTAATATTGCTTGTATTGGCTGCTGAGGCTTCAGTGCCCACGTTCCCCTGGGTTCGCCTCAAGAGAGAGGAAGTGGATTGTCCTCCAGTAGTTCATTGATATTGCCTTTCATTTATGATGTCCAAAACAATATTTCTGGGGAAATGCCACACCATGTGCCCATTTTTCATTTTTTCCTTCCTTACTGCATTTCTCAGGTGACTCTTTGTGTATAAAGATATTTTGTGCACATATGAACTGTGTCAAATGTCTGTTCTTTAGTGAGGAAGTAGAGACACTAAAACAGGGTTATCAGATTACACATATTCTGCACTGGCCAAACTGTACAATTCCATCCCTCTGAAATACATTCAGAGACTACCTTCCACTAGAGGGGGAGCTATATTTTAATGCATACATTATTTATTGCATACTCTCTCCTGTACATACAATATGACTTCAGATATGACTTATGGAAGGTTGTGTATTGCTTCAGGCTTTGGCCCAAAACTAGATTCTGTGCCTAACCACTCTATTAAAGTAGGAGCATTTCTTCATAACACTCACTCGCCTACACAGGAATGGCGGTGGCCGCAGTGGGACCTTCTGTGCCTGCACCATACTGCTCGAGATGATCCAGTACCAGAACATGGTGGACGTCTTCTACGCTGTCAAGACGCTACGCAACTCTAAACCCAACATGGTGGAGTCTCTGGTAAGAGGACTGGTGATAGCCATAGTAACACGGTTTCTTTTTTTTTGTACTTTAAAGGTACGCTATGTAAAACTACAGAGAGTCGATTAAAGCGAGGACATAAAAAATCGTGGAATAAACACATAATTTAGTGGTTGAGCCTACATGGTTCTCGTCATCCGCCTGATTAGCTGATGACTTTTGTGCTCATTCCATGTTATTGGTCAGTTGAGTCTTAAAGCTTGTATAGGTAACTTTGTAGAGTGGGTGGAATTTCGTCTAAAATTTGAGTTCGAACAGCTTAAACAGCACCCACCTGAGATTCACCACCCCCTCCAAGTCCTCGTCTCCATTGCATCAGCGTCATGTGGCTCCGAAGCTGATGCAATGGGGGAATAGGAATTGGTGAGCCACCTCCCTTCTTTGCCATTCTGTGGCTATGATAAGCCAGGCTAAAGTGCTGTAGCTACGGTAGGCTAAGCTAAATTTATGTGGGAAGGGGTAGTGAGCGTACACAGCAGTAGTGCATGTTTTTTTTTTTTGTTTTTGTTGTTTCCTCAGTGCATTTCTTTTGGCTCATGCCCTCTGTGTATAATGGTGATTTATCCAAATGGAGAAGAAGAAAAGTTGCCTGCACGAGCTTTAAGGGTTCTCGCTTAGATCAACCCATGGCAGTTTTGCATATAGTGTACCATTAAATGAGCAATGTGGTTTGAAATGCCATGAATATTTATGCTGCTGTTCCTGTGATTTCTGTAACCAATCTGTGCGCATTGTATTTTTCCTCAGGACCAGTATCGATTTTGCTATGACCTCATCTTGGAGTACTTGGACTGCTTTGAAGGGAGATAGCAACATGTTTACCGTAGCTGATGTATCCCGTGCGTTGGTGATTCTGTCTGGGGCCACGCAGTGACCATCCACTTTAATGTTTGGACCTGTGGACTTGGGTTTGGAAGGACAGAAGAGGGAAAAAAAAGACACATGGTCAAGGTTCTAACTTTTAACCTTTAATGTACAGCTATGATTTCCTCCTTGGTGGTGATGTTTATCTCTTTTGATATTTTTTGTGCTTTTTTCGGTCCTCGTTGCCTCTGGACTTAAAGCTCTTTTGTGCTAAGGATTTCTGTAGCAGTGAAACAGTATTCTGAGCTCCAATGGACCTGTCCTCTCTGAAGAAGGGTCACCTTGGCTGTGTTTCATCATCCGGTTCAAACAGGACGGGGCTGGATGTATTTCCAGAGCTACAACAGCATTAACTGAACACAGAAGCATTTTCCTCTCTCTAAGAGCTACAACAGCAGTTCACTGTGGATGAGGCATGACTTATCTACCATACCATAAACTGCCTTATTCTCCGCTGACAGGAGGGATTGATTCAAATCACTGAACAAATCTCAAAGGTCTTCATGCTAGTATACACACAGCAGCAGAGGTTTCAACAACATACCTACAACATTACTATTCTAGCTCAGTCCTCGACAGTATTGATGCAGAAAATGTACAGTAAAGCAGTGTGTTGTATTTTGCCATGTTTGTGTTGAGTTACCATGCGTGCTATAGGTGGAAGTTTCCAGGGACCACAGCACTGGGCCCGGCGCCACCATGGGAGATTCCTGTCTCATTATTGTCACAGTGCCAATCCCACTGACTGACTTGAATCCTCTCTCACTTTGTTCTACTGCTTCATCTTGATATATGCCTACAAACATAATGTACTGCATCAGCTAATGTTCCTGCTCCAAAGTGATTGTTTGTATTTTATACCCAGTGCGGAAGTCAAGGAGCAGAGAAACTGTTAGAAATGTGCTGACATGCCATAGTGGTGGTGTGTAAAACATGTTCCATAATGCTGTGGTGAAGTGTCTAATCCAGTACCGTGTTACAGGTTTTACTTTTTAATCTGTAACCCACTTACTCCTTTGTTGTCAAAAGTGAAGCCTCTCCATTTGGTTGCAAGTTGTAGAAGCAAAGACAGTTGAATTTTCTAATAACCCTTTTCAGGTAAAGGGTTAATTTTGACAATTTTGACATGAACGTTAGATGTTGTTTCTAGTGGCATACAGTGACTGAAACTTAGAAAAAAAATTAATAAAAAGGGGCATTAGCAGTGTGCAGAGGTAAAAAAAATGCTACTTTGTGTCACCACTCACTAATGGACTATCTCTATTGAACACATTGGTGTTTTCACACTGGTGGTCATTTTTATTATAAAATAAAATTGGTGAGATATTTTTAGTGCGGAGAAAGAGTAAGACATTGCCCACAGGCCCTGCTGTTCAGTATTTCTGTCTTGGCAGACAACGAAACACAAACTAAGAAGCCTGTTTTCCACTTTCTGGCCAATGTCTGGAGACTATTGTGAGCTATTGAGACTGTTTATGTCTGAATCAAACAACAACTCACAGGTGGTTGGCATGTGTCGTCCACTGTAATGATCTGTGTCAGCTTTGAAAGGACCGAAAAAGGACCCTGACGTGCCGGCAAGAAGCAATCGTCTTTGTATTTTTTTTATTTTATTTTATTTTATTTTATTTTGTTTTATTTCAGAACCAAGAAAAATGTGTATTCCAGACCACAGTTAGTACCCATCAAAATATGTTGTGTGCGCAACCATATTTTCTGACACTCCCTTTAGGTGCAGATGTTTGGGGGTTGTCTTAAGGTGGGAAAGGTTTGACTTCACGCAGATGTTCTGAGACAGCCGCACCTCTGCACCTTAGACCTGGAAGAACGTGCCCCTATTAACAGGGAGGGAGACCTTTAAGCCCACAAAAACCACAGATATGGCAGCTAGACATGCATACTCTGTCGCTGGTTTGCAGTTCACAATCTGATCCAGGCGGGAGCATCAGGATGGGAGGAATCAAACCGTATACCTATATCACCAGGGTCCCACATTTTCACTGACAGTGCAGCTTGTTTTTGTAAAGGACAGGGATGAGGTAGCTACAGTCAAGTCAGTATTCTGTCACAGAATCACTGGATTTTAACAGGAAGTGCCTGGACACTTGGTACTGAGGGTGGAGGGAATGTGTATATATAGATGTATATTTCTGTTATGTGAATATTATGTGAATAATATACTATATGTTTGCCCAGAGTAAAGACGTACAGTAAGTAACCACAAAGTAACCACAAAGCTGAATGTGCTGTAAATGACCATTTTTGTGAGTTTATGCCAGAACTGTAACCACCAAGTATGAACGTCTCCCTGATTATTAATCCCAGCGCTCTCAGTAAAACAGGTCCTCCGACCGTCAAAGCATGTCTGAATCCATTGTCTGCTTTGCATTTCCTTCTCCTCCGCGGACATTTCATTTGGTTCATTTCAAAATATTCCGATCCGTGTCATTTATTCCAACCACTGTGTGTTTCCACAGCCAAAACGGTGTGAGTGCATTGTACTTTTACCATTCCAAAGCTTTTATTATGCTCTCTGAGTGGCGGCGACTGCTGCGAGAGTGCCATTGTTTTCTCCTGAGTGTTTCTGTATGACGTTGAACCAACGGAACAAGACTACTGTGTTTTTGACCATTGTATTTGTGCGGAAAGATGTGTATTTAATGAGAGAGCGGGAGACATGGTGGGTTGGGAAGGGGTTTGTTCTGAAGAATAACAATGATCAACAATAAAAAAAAAAATGTGCTAGGGGAAAAAAGATGTAGTTGTGTTTTTGTTGTAAAGGTGAAACCTTTATGAATCGCAGAGAAGTATTCTGTTTCAATGTCTTTGCGTGTTTTCAGCAGTCATCACTGGTCGAAAATGCATGCAGAGCAAAAAAAAAAACTATGTGGTTTGTGATTGGTTTGTCAGCAGTAGGGGATAACTGACAGCTGGACAGAGACTTCCTGTCTATAAGCCCCTGACCCTCCTGTGGTTTCTCGTGCGGATGTGGTCTGTTAGCGGCTCACTTTGCCTTGAACCACATCAACCGTTTGATCTGTCCCCTTTTTTAATCTCCCACCTTATTTCTTCCCTTTCCCCCTTTTCATCATACCTCTCCCCTCTTTCTCTGCGTCCTCCCTTCACCTTCCCCGACCCCAGCTCCACTTCCATTACCTCCATTTCTCCATCGCTCCCACTCTCTCTCTTTCTCTCATCCTTCTCCAACTGTCTTGCTCTGCCCAGAGTAAGGTGACTCCAGACCACAGACTTCCTCTCTCACCCACGGCTATGTTGAATAATGCAGCAGTCCTGCAAGCTGATCCAGTGTGTAAGCAGGGAGACAAGCCAGATTAATTAGAGGACAAGGCATCCCACTGTTGGGCTGAGGACAATCTGGGCCATAAGGATTCACATTAGATTATCTGAAGAACCGCTGCAAGCGATTGATTAGCCTTCAAAAACAAAACGTCTGATACAGTTTAGGAGTGTGTTTGTAAATGCAAGAGTTCTTCAGAAGCCAAAACCACAAACATTTTTCATTCATCATCTCAGTGAGAAGGAGCAGGAATTATATATACTGCCTGGTGTAGATAAGAAGTAGTTTTTTTTTTATCAAGGCAGATCATTTACAGTGTCCCATTTAATGTCTGAGGTTTTCTCAATTTCCTTTTCGCCTGCAGAAGACTATTATTACATGAAATCCTTTCAGGCAGACTACCATCGTCCTTTACTACTCATATTTGACCGGTGGTTTAAATTAGCAGGTAATTGGAATCTTATCATTTAATTCTGATGGTGTAATGACTGTCCTCTGCAAGATAACTTCTCATCTGGTGAAGATCCAACTGGGTTTTGTCTGCTCTCTCTGGGCTTCTTGTCTCAAATTCTTCCACTGACAGGCTCGGGCATTCCACTCCCTGGTGAGTCTCACACTGGATGCACACTCACGATGTGTCTCTGTCAATGGCGGTGAGGTCCAACAGCTAGCTAGCCAGATGATGGAGTGCAGGAGGGCAAGACAAAGCAGGCAACTGCTCTCCAAGTGCGCTCACTTTTGGCCAAATAGCTCAGCTACGGAGACTGATCCAGAGTATGAAGTTCCTGAGGGTTACAACACTGGCAGAATATATCGCAGCAAAATGACGTTGGTTACTAGATGTTCGTTTTTCCATGCCAAATGCATTGCTGATAGATGCAGATAAAAAAATATTCTTTGGGGGAATGTTGTCACAATTGTATCAGTGCAGCACATGATAGCTTTTGTGGATGACCTTGCCAAAACCTCTGTCAATAGGTACAAACTCCCTAGAAGTTACATTGTCATCCAAAGAGGAGGAAGACCTGCTGCAGCTTCACTGCCACTCACATCCATTCCCCGATTCCCTGAGAACAATGCAGACCTGTAAGCAGAACTCTATTCTCCGAAGAGAAATGCTGTTCCCCTGTCACACACATAGCCAAATGTATCACGCACACACACACACACACACACACACGTTTGTTATCTTGTCTTCCCATCCCAGTGGTATTCAACTTCGGCAGGATAGTGTAGCAGACAAGACAGGTGGCTCCAGCTTTGTGCTCAGCAGAGCGAAGACAGAGGAGAGCTGGCCAGATGGCTCTGTCCACCATGTTTCCTCACTGGTTCCATTGCCACAGTCGGTCTCACTGGAGCCCTTATCTCAGCAGTGTGCTCTCAGCTCAGTGGAAGTCATGGTTCACATGAACGCGTTAAAGAGAAGGGGCTTCTGATGGTTCCAGGCTAGCTCATCCAAGCAAACAAGAAGCCTAAGACTAGATAACCAGATTCAGGGGACACACGAGTGACTCAACCCTTGCTCTCCTCTTTATCACACTCACCCCTCACCATCCCCAACCCCAATAACTCGCCTCTGCCGCAGACACAAACCACCTTTAAACTTCAGCCTCGAATTAATGTTTCAACCTGGACCTCATTTTCTTAGTTTCTGAACTCATGCCAATTGATTGTGTTAAACATTTCATCACTTGCTTTACTCTGGAGCTTTATGTAGCTTGGAGGCAATGCTCCAAGCTACATAAAGCACTGGAGGCAATGCTCCCCAATTCACAGCTCTCTATGTTTTGGGTCCAGCTGCTGGAGCGTGATTTTAGCCCTTGAGTGTGTATTCGAGAACTGCAATACCAGCAAAAAGAAAAAAGTAATGATCTGCAACTTTTTCTGATAAATGTCCATTTTGATGTTCCAAATTGTAATTTTAATATCATACAATAGTGATTCAACCTGTGCCCAACTGATGAAAGCTTTTACATTTATTGTTCTAAACACCTGCTAGGAGTCTGTCTTTCATGGGAAGAATCCACCAATAGTGTCTTGTTCTGAATACAAATAAGAAGGTAAATATGAGAGTAAATATGTAAATATGAGAAGCTGTAGTATACACTCATTGTTTTTATTATTACAGTATGCTGGGGCAGTACCTACACTGAGTGGCAAATGCCAAAAAAATGTGGTTGCTTATTATGAAGGCTTGCCAACACCTAGAAAAAAGATGCAGTTTATCACTTAGGCTGCTCATAATGTTGAATTAAACCAAATGCTTACAAGTAGAGAAACCAAATAGACATAAAAGGAGTGGAAAAGCAAGCTGTAAAATCCAGTAAAAGCAAAGTTTGAGAAGAAGAATAAAGTTTGGAAAGCAAGTTTTAGAGCCTCAATACAAGAACAGTCTCTGCAGTCTCTGTCTTGATAAGAGTACAATCTAAGGTGAAGTGGAGGCTGAAGCATGTTATTCTGCCCCAAGGATAATCTCCTGTTGTTAGTACAGATATAGAGATGTTGAGCCTTGAGGGTGCTGGGAGAAGCTTGTAAATGATCTTATGTCAACATGAGCCATTTCTAGGTTGTGGCAATAAAGCACCTCCGAACTGCCATAAATTTGAAGGATGGGCTTATCAAAAGGTCAGTCCTTTGAGGAACTGGTTTAGCAATTGGATTTATCCCTCAGTTTATTTAGAGCAGAAAAATGAGGCCACAAGCTATGAATAACATCAATCATACATCATTGTGATCCTTGACAAACCTCCTCAAAAACACAGCTGTCTTTTTAACTGCCTTAAAGCTCGCAAAAACACTATAGATCTCTGCCTTAACCAGTATCTATGGGAACAGGAGATCTAACCAAAACTAAACTTTCACTGTTAGCTTTGAGCACTGATGGCAATGTCAGGCACACTGGATAATTATCTGTCCATAGCCAACACTGCACTGTGTTCAGATTTCTGCCTTTGTATTTGGCATGGCTGATAGCACAGCACTCCATTTAATGTTTTTTAAACTGCCATTGCACAGGCATGATTTCAGTCAAAATGACACATGGTGTCCATTTTCACGGCATTTGAAAATGATTGTGATGTTCATTTATTTTGTTGAGTTTGTCTCTGCTCTTTATTTCCTTTCATGATTGTCTTTTTATGTCTTTACTCTCTCAATCTCCCCATGTTCCCATTTGCTTTTTTGTTCTCCCTTTATCCATCTCTTTCCCTTGCATCCTTCCTCCTATCTCTAGCTCCCTCATTCTCCCCATCCCTATTCCATTTTATCTTCCAGCGGTCTCGGAAATAGATGCAGCCACGAGAGGACAGTTCTGCCACTGATAGTACTACATTAACCCTGGGGAGAACAGCAGCCCTCCTCCACTTCTTCATCTCTCTTCCACACCAGACACCCCGGAGTGCAGGATGCTGTAACCCCTGTCCTCCCCTTTGCGTCCCCGGAGCCCCACGTCCTACGATTCATGCAGCCCTGTCATCACAGCCTATCTTCCCTCCGCCAGGGGTGAGTAATGCCAGCCTGGTTGAAGAAACTGTTCTTTGCATCCTCGATGAAAATGTGGCCGCGCTACCCTTCCTGACCTAACACTACTCACTCGTCTCCCATTCGCTGACTCATTCACAAACACCTTTTGCCTTTCACACCTATCTAGTTTCATTTTCAATACCCTTATTTCATTCAGCACTTATCCCCAGTCTGTAGAGAATATCCACATTCATAATAAGCCTTTGTTTTCTGTTACTATACATCCAATAACTCTCATTTCTTTTATTTACATGATGGCAAAATTTGAATTACATCCCACTCAGGAGGGGAAACTCAAAGCAAAGTAGATGTAAACAAAAGCAACTAGATTTTTTTTTAAACATAAACCCAGATTACCCTTAGATATTGTTTAGTGAGCTGGGGAACAAATCATCCATGAAGAACCAAATTAAATGCTACAGCAAATAAATGTAATATATAATATAAATACGGATAAGACTTACTCACACAGCACACCTGCCCATTATGTTTGCAAATACTACAAGGCAGCTACTTCATGTTGTTAATGACATTAATTTCAAATTAGCTAGGTTGAATTCCTATTAATTGTCAGCATTAACAGGCATATGCTATAATTATACTTCACATCCTAATTGTGCCTTCTTTACGGTGTGTTTGCTAACTTAGCTGATGTAAACTCCCACTACCATCTGGGACATGAGCCCAGTGGAAACAGGCATTTTAGTCCCACATGAACCCTGCAACAGTTTTAGGTAATTACCGGCTTCAGCTCCAATCGGTAGAGGTGTACACAGGTCACCTGCTATTTTGCAACCTGTGTTGGCACAATGTAGGCAGGACATGCACTACATTTTAGGTTGGCAATCCTAACCTCAGTATCTCAGTTTAATATGCTAAATTACCAATAAATCGCCATCTTTTCGATTGGACTCGTCAGGTTGGGAGATTGTGACACCAGTTAACTTGAAGGTGAAATATGCAGTCCAGGACTTCTGCTACTGTAAACAATGTCACCTGCTTGTTTTTTTTAGCAGGTTGAGCGTGTAAAAAAAAAAATATGCCTGGTGTAAAAGTGGTATGCAAAACTGCTACTGCTATCTGTTGTTGCTTACAGCTTACACTGCCTGTTTTTTTTTTTTGTTTTTGTTTTTATTTTTGGAGGGGGGTGGGGGGTGAATATAACATCACTCTAGTCTTTGATTCGGACCTTCTTAAGTAATTTGGCCACGGCTATTAATATCTCAAGGACACCTGTACTACTTGTTCATTCTTGTACACAAAGCACAAACATGAGCGCCCCCTGCACACACATACGGCACACACACAAACACAAGCACACACTGCTCTTTCTCTCTCATGCAATCCTCCTTTGCAACACAGTCGCAGAAAATTTGGTGAGATACAAATCACATGTTGTAGACACTAAAATGGTCACGATTAAACACTTGCGCTAAAATTGAAGGCCTCGCTCGCAGTAGGAAACATCTTCATATGAGCTGAGAATTGAACCCCACGCCCCTGCTTTCCCAACCACCGCCTATTTTTAGTCATGCCTCCTCCATGTAATCCTTTCACAGTGGGGAAATGTATTTCTCTGTACAAGCAGAACATACTTGCTGAACATACTTTAAGAAATCATGCTCACTTGAAAAAATTCCCAAAGATCAGGCTGCCCTTTCACCCTGTCCCTTGGCAGCTGAACCTTTGTCACGTATTGTTCTACATCTCCTATTGCTCTGTATGTTAGTAAGACAGTCCGACTGACATGGGTACAAATTGGTGTCTGGATTTAAGACTCTTGTCTCTTGCTGAGAGAGAACAACTGTCACTGTCATGTTCAAGTCTCTCACATCATCTTCAAATCTAATTAGAGGGGAGAAAAAACTGCTATTCATCTCTCTCTGTAACATTTAATACCATGCTTTGACCGCAGCTAACTACTGCGTGGTAGAGCACTGGGGATTACGCTGTCGTGTCATGCAGGCCAAGCCCATGGATCTACACGCATGCAGATTTGAACTCTTTAATATTTGATTCCACATTTCGGACTACTTGTCTGTACCGGAAGAACACCTCCTTGTAAAAAAAAAAATGCCTCAGAGACTGCTGTCAGACAGGATTAGAGCAGAATAATTCATAGCCCTGTTTTCTCAACATTTGACTGTCTCGCCACCTTTTCCTTTTATTCTTTGTCTCCCTTTATCAGTCTCTCTTGCATGTTGGGGATTTCACTTTCTGCCCTCTTCCTTTTTTACGCCTCTTCATTTCTCCCTCCCACCTCCTGTAACTTTCAATTTCCTGTTTATCACTCAGTTTCCTTCTCCTTTCGTCTTTGCCCCCCTTTCCTTTGTCTTTTCTCACTGCATCCTGTTCTGTGTCAGGTGAGAAGAAGGTCACCTCTGGCAGAGGTGGGAGACTCTGACAGCTGCTGGAGCATCTGGGGAGTGGAAATCTCTGGTATCCCCCGCCCCCCACTCCTCTGCCCTCTCGTCAGCTGTCTGCTGTGCCATGTGCTCAGGGTGACAGGGTCATGACATGCTTTGCGGAGACATGTTTTTGATGTTGTTGTGTCACTCAGAGTGGAGAGAGAAGCGCTCTCAGTGGAGGCCACCTTCACACTAGTGTTGCAGGCAGCCTGCTCTACATCTGTCACCGCGTCACGTTAGACCAGAGCAGCGGCGCAGTCAACTTCTTTGCAAGCCGCTTTCCTGTCCGGTATCTGCAAGAAAGCACAAATAAGTCATATTGGAGGTGTAAAGAACATGTGTTTTTTATTGTCAGAACTGCTCGAGGAAGTGATATCTCACTTTTAGCTTGAGCTGTGGAGCCAATTGCTGAAGTCATGAATACAGAGCGAGAGAGAGAAAGAGAGGAGGAAGGAACATATCACAGATTTCCTTTACAAGAACAGAAAAGGAAAGTCATACTCTCCCGGGTGCAAACAATAACCGGACCTTGAGTCTATGCTTAAGCATTGTTCTTTTAAAGGCCCAGTTCACTGATGCACTGTGGCATTCCTAACTCGATGTTTGATGCTAATCTGCTGGAATGAGTAAGGAAATATGAAAACACTGGACCGTGTTGTGTGTTGCATTGAGCTTGACATGTGTCTCTAAAGTGGGAACAACTGACTGTAATTGCCACAAATGGCCAAATGCATGTACATGCATGCATTATGTAAAAAGAAGAGCTAGTGAAGTGACCCTCTGATTGAAGCAGTTCCTTTTTTATCCTCTTGTCTATTGCCAGTTTTACTCACAGCTCATTTTCTTATGATGAAAGTGCTGGGGCTTTAGGTGAATGGGTGCTGGGAATTCGCTGTGGCACATCCATCCAGAGCCGTCCTGTGCTGTCAAAGCAACATGTGAGAGGGAGGACATGTCTGGGAATTCATTGACTACTAGTTCATCACTGATGTTTATCTCAGTTTTATTTCTGCGCTTGTCAGCAAGCTGTAATAGCCAACACCAGTGGGGCTGCTTCAGATGCAGATTAAATGCACACAGACAAATGAGGAGGGTTCACTCTACACAAACACATTGAATCCTGTTAGACAACAGTGGCTCAGGCCCAGGATAACTCTCTCTCTCTCTCTCTCTCTCTCTCTCAGTTTAAGCTCACATGAATACCTTTCCATAGCTGCACGATGGGCAATCTCAGTTCAGCTTCTATTGGTTGACAGGATGAAAGTGTCTGACGTGCTCAGTGGCTGAGGCTGGCCTGGGCTCAAAATGCTGATCTGCTACTCCGACCTGCTTTAACCCTGTCAGAGAAGTTGTTACATCATGGACTGGCTGTGAGATATTATACACTGTCAAAATGTGCAGTGAGTGAGTGAAAAAGGGATTATTTAAGTATTAATTACATAGGTTATAGGATATATTGTGAATCATTTAAATTGTCTTTGTTATTTTTTTTCCCTTGCCCTAAATCACTATTCAAACACGTTAAATATCATGCCAATAAAGGCTGTTGAACTTCAGCTTGCACTTGGACTTGAGCGGGTGAGCGAGTGAGTGGAAATGACTGAATGAATGGTGAGAGAAAGACCATCAAGTTGAATATGAAGAGCAAGTCATGTGAGGAGGCTGTTAGCCTGATGATGCCTCATCGCCCCACAGACATGCACCATTAGGGGTGAAACAACAGGGGTCTCACCGGATCTCCTTAGAACAAATGTTAACTCCAAGAGTATGGGCCATTAAGAAAACTATTTATTACATTTCATTCAGGGAATGAGATTCATATGTAATTTTTCAGCTGTATGCATATAGGCTCTGATGATTTTTTTTGTCTTATTGCAACATTACTCTCTTTTGGCTCGTTCTAGTTGTAAGAGTGTTGATTTATGATGTTTATAATGATGGTGCTGTTAATGACAATGAAAATTTCATTTGGCAGCAAAGTCTTTGCAGCTCAAAATGGTCATGAGCCTTGAATTTCTTTTTCTCCGAGAGCTTAGCTGTATTTAAAATCAGAGCACCGCATGGACCCTCTTTCCAGACAAGGTGTAAATTGAAGAGCACACTTCAGTCCTCGGGTCAAACCGAGAGAGTGAAACGGTCCCTAGCCTTTTTAATTCTCCATCCTGGAGTGCTGTAACACCTTCATAATTGGCTCTGTAACTTGACACAACATGCACAAACCCTCCATGGCTTAAACATATGCGCCAAAAAGACGGGGACACTGTATGTAAGGGCACAGGTGCACAAACAGACACATTTGTCTCAAAATATATAAAAATCAGGGTTGTCAGTAACAGTCTCTGGGGACCCTGAGGTGAATTTTAGTTATTTCTCACCACCTGCTTTTTTCTTGTTCTAAATAGTCCAGTGTTTCCTCACCTGCCTCTGAGCTTTCATGGTTCTTGGCTCTTGGATTTTGTGAAGGCTGCCTCTTAGAGATTGTTTGCAGCCAGAGACACTTCCAGCTCAGTTCCAGGGGAAAGGAAAAGCAATTCCATGCTTGGGCCACAGTGAATCCGTCTCTGTCAGTTCCGCTTCTTGATGCCCTCAAATCACAGTCCGCCGTACCATCCCGCCCTCCCATCAGCCCTCGCTGCTCTGTGATCAGGGAGTGAGAGAGCATCATCCCAGAACTGAAATGAGGATGCGCTTTACATGCTCCCTTACCATACTATCCTCCCTGATGTCAATCACATTCATCTGTTCACCGGCTCTTCCATTTCCCACTCTGCAATCAAACCCCATACTCCACACAAGAGTAGTCGCTGTCTACATTCAAATACCTTCTTTTCGCTTCTATCATACTGCATAAGGCTAGATGTCAGTGAATAATATACTACGATAATAACTACCTTAATTATCTCTATCAAAGTACCACGGGAGTCCACTTTAATGAAGTTACAACTAAAAATTCTCATATTCTCTGTCTTTTTTTGTTCTTTCACATCGCAATGGAAAATACCTTGGGGAGTAGAAACAAGGATGTAAAATATAGCTGCTGGAATGTGTCTGCAATCTACTTTTTGCCTAAAACAAAAATAAACTCCATTTTATTTGTTATGGCTGCATTTTCAAAGACAAACAGCTTTCGGAATGTGTTGCCAAACTGCTGCTTATCAATACTATTAATATTTTGCTTGTGTCACTTTATAGAACAGATGATGCATAAACAGCACATGATTCACAAATCATATATTACCGGTTTTGTGATTAAGACAAGGCTTTGGTCTTCCTTGGTGAGTCTGTTTTCATCACAGGATTCTGTTAAAGTCCTCTGAGCTGCACTCCGCTCAGGTATCTTGCATCCCACCACATCAATTACCTGCAGACTCGTCTGAGTGAGTTGATCAGAAACAGTCTGTCGCTGTGACCTCTCTGCCTACAGTCGACCGGCACCTGGAATTTTATGTTTGACCCACATTAACTCTGGGGTTACTTCCTTCCACTCTCATTAAAGCACCTTAACTACCTGGAACTGATGGCAGTGAGATGCAGCTTTATTCCTGTAGCGGTAGAACAAAGAGATTCAAAGCTGTAATTTACAATTTTTATTTCCCAATCGTTTTCCCCACAAAGTTCTACGTTTTAGCAGCACAATCCCGTGCCTGCCGACTGAATTTGTAGCTTTGGCTTTGTAGAAAACAGTGACACATAATTTTTGAAAGTGATGAAGGCACACAGAGTGATTGATGGCAGCATATTGGATGGGAAAATAACGTTCTGGACCGTTAATTTTACAGAGTCAAGGAAGCAGCCCCAGACTGTCAACACAGGAAATGAGTGGGATTTATCTCTGGCCTAGTGTCTGGGAAGCTCTCTGGCTGTGCGCATTTATAGGGACCACACTGGTGGCTTCCAAAGGTGTCTATTATTATT
>OMKZ01004117.1:4274-19371 GCA_900302535.1 Neoniphon sammara
AACTTTCAAACTGTTTCCCTGCAGAGAAACACCTGGGCATCCAACAGGATCTGTGTAACGCTGCTTCAACTGTGTGTGTGTGTGTGTGTGTGTACACGCGAATAATCACGCAATATCCTTATATTTGCTTTATTTGCAGCATGTTTGTAAAGAATGAATTTGATGTGACCGGATTTTTAGTTTATTCAATATTCAATATAATTTATCATTTTGAACACTGCGTATATTCTAGTGTGTTTTCTGATAATACTGATACTGTAATACATTCTTACCAAACTTTTTTACATAATTTGTTGGGAAGCTGATAAGCTCTTATGCACCCTTAGTTCACAGGATGGTGCCACCTCTCCATATTCTCATTTAATTTGGAATTTTAAATGCTTGTGTTCATCTGCTATTTGACAAACACGCTGGGAAGTGTTGACTGGTGTCACAAGCATGTATGACATCATCAGGGTGGGATGGGGGATTTAATAAAAGAACACGACTGACTTGGTGATAAATAAATCGGGATATGTTGCTCACTTGGAACCCATTCCAAAACTGAATTGGGTGGTGGAAACAAACTGCAGTAATGAGTTTATTATGAGCATCAAATGCTTTATGATGTCTCATACGCAACAAGTGCTCAAGCTGAGCGCAACCAACTTAGTCCCTGAACGCAAGTTCATGTTGCAGCAGAATAAGGAGCTAAATGAGGCAGGTGGGCTCCCCTCCTCAGTATCTCAGTCTGCCTGTGAGTGTCGAGGCTGCAAGCAGGGAGGCCTGACTGTGAGAGGATCTGGGTTGTGTGGGAGGTGCTGGGTTGACTGCAGCGCTGCGGGGGAGAAAACATGGTCGCCATTCCAACCTCACAAAGATCTCAGCTATACTTCCTCCTGTGAACTTCTGCTAGCTGCTGTTTCATGAAATGTGGTTTGTAAAAATAGTTCTCTCTCTCTCTCTCTCTCACATTGGTGGGCTGAAGGGCTCCTACTGATCCAAACAGAGGGAAGTGTGCCTCAGTCAACGGTGATGCTTTGATTTCCCTTGCAGCTCCACCAAACATGATACATGATTTATCATACTGATTAACATTTAGCATACTCTTGCACATATCATCAGAGCGGAATAGGAAATTTCTTAGAGTCTTTGCAATTCAATTAGCCGGCGGATCCCCTTGCTTCAGGTTCTAACGCTATTGAGCTTTAAAAATAGATTTTGCAATCTTGATAAATTACATTTACACTGAGGTGTCGGCTGGCACTCACCCTCTATTGATGAGCAATTGATTCCGTTCGAGGAGTTTTTAAAAAGCCATTGTGACGGTCTCACTGCAAATGTGGCTCATTAAAAGCGAGGCCTGTGGAACTGTGTCAGTGTGTCAGTGTGACACAAGCAAAGAGTGAAGCCACGCTAACACTCCTCAGAGTCCCTCAGCACACACAAACGCGCACACACACGTACACATAATGCAAACTGACAACACAAAACCTTATTGAAATAAAAAGAGCTGCAGCTAAGAGGGTGCTGTCAAGCCATTGTACTGTATTTTGCCTAATAATAGCAGATAAAACTAGCTTCTCATGTTTGGGCTCTTTTGTGGATTTGGAGCCCTTTGCATTGGCTGCTCGAATGCTAATGTCTCTGCAGTGGCTGCATTCATGGAGGCTCTTATCACTTTCCTCCCCAGGGCCTGGCTCTGCACGCTGTAGAGCGGGGAGGTGTGAGTGTGTGTCACCCTTCCCATCAAACTGCTGTCAGCCAGGGCTTATCATGGGAGCCGCAGGGGGTGCCCGCTGACCTGTGTGACACCCAGCATGGCTGCCTCACCCAGGAGGACGGGGGAGGGGGGAGGTCGCCCTGACCCCTCTCTGTGATCTCCTGCCCTTCCCCAGCATCAGTCACCCTCACACACGTGCATGAGACCATGCACACACCACCACACACACACACACGCTCACAGATACTCTCTCGATTTCTTGCTTCCTCTTTCTGTTGCACACACTGGCACACAGACACCTGTCACAGCCATTATGCACAGACGCGCACACACCTTCCAAGTCGGCAGAGAATAAAAGGCAGAGCAATGGTAAGAGAGGAGGGGGAAGAGCGAGACAGAGTGAAAGAGAAAAAAAAAGAGCGAGGGGCAAAGTTGAAAGCGTCTAGCAGAGAAACTCAAGGCTTTGTCACCCTCTTTATCGACTATAGATCAAATAGGCAGCCCCGGCTCTGACACTGTCCTATTTCTCCAAATGTCAGCGGCGATGGCGGAGCTGATATCTAACGGCTAGAGCACGAGAGGGAAACTGGACGCCGAGCTCATTGTGCGGCGCAGATAAGAGAATGATTTGTCCTGTGTGTTCTGCCCGGTCCTCTCTTATTTCAACAGCAAGAAAAGAAAAGAGGGCCTTGTCTTCCTTGCCATCCGGCAGCCATTTTCAAAAACCGCCCAAACAGATGTGGACCTTTGATTCCCTCGGGAACACGGCCAAGCTTAGAGGTCCTCTGTTGTCTTTATCACTTTGAGATGTGAGGTGTAAGACAACACATTGTACATCTCCAAAGCGTTCAAAGGCGCAACCTGCTTTCCTGTTTCTCTTTGGGAATGCTTTTCTAGGGGGCCAGCTATTTGACAAAATGGTTTTAGCACTTTGTAGAAGCTGGTGGCAGCAAGTTCAAGCCACAGAATCCAGAGGCACCTACTTTTTCGCAGTGGCTATAATTAAAATATGGATTTAGACAATCAGTTTCGATCTTAAATCTGCATCCCTTTCAGCGTACACGCAATCCTTGCTAATTGGGGGAGAGGAGAAGATGCCTTCTCGTGAATGGTAATGAATTAATGAGAGTCCTTCTGTCTGTTTAAACACGGCTAATCAACGGAGAGGCACCCGGGATGCAGACGCGCTGCGCCCTGTGTGTGTGTCCCATGGCTCTTTGTTTTCACTAATGTTTTGAAAGCCCAAGCTGTCTGGTCCCCCACCACACACAGTGGCACACACATGCCCGCCCACACACGCACACACACACATGCACACACACACACAGACACACAGGCGCACACACCTTGAGAGCAACATTTAATAGTCTACAGCCAAACAGCCACCCCACACACAAGCGGATATAAACAGAGACGGGTGCACGAGCACACATAAACACACAAATGTCTATGCACAGTCGTACATTTGCATACACAGGAATTCATGCACGCCCACACATAATCATAAAAAAAGAAGTGTGTGCATGCAAAGTAGAAAATAGCTCCTTTGAAATGTATAATGTCATGTACTGAGGTAGTGAGATGCACTGAGGGGCACCGTGTCACGGCTAATAATAATGGGGGCAGAGAAATACGCAGCAGAGATGGCAACAAACAAAGGACTAGGACAGACGATATTTTACATTCTAGCAGCCATCCTAGTGCCATGCTGTCTCCCAGCTCTCCTCCACACATGCAAAACAAATGAGTCATCTTACACCGGATTCAATTCATTAGATAGACGCGCCGGTTCACTGGGGATTGGCATTGAGACACTCAGGCATGTAGTTCATTTTCTCTGTGGCTCCTCCAGCCTGATTGAAGTTGACGGCCTTTGATCTCGATGAGCATGTGAAACTATAAGATTAAGCCCCGTATTACTCATGCCCATGGATGACGCCACGCTGATGTCACCCTCATCAACCCGAGTGAGAGGCACCCGGACTGAATTAAGGAGCTGGCAGAATTTTAAAAAAAAAGAAAAAGTGAATGATACATTTTGACCTCTTGGACTTTGTCTGCTTCTATAAATAGATCTTTGATGCTTCCAGGCACATAGACAATCCCTTCAGTATCAACCCATCAACACCTTCCACCAAATACCTTCGCATCGCAACCTGCCAAAACAAGCCATCCACATCCGACACCTAGCGGGAAGATGTAGAGAAATCTGTTCATGGATAAACAGCTTTGGTTCCCCAAGGAAAGTGGTTTGCCAGGGTTTGTTTGTGCAGCTCTTCCTTGGCAGAGGCTGGGAGCGAGATGAAAGCAAAGGGGATAGAGAGGGGAGCACATATGGGAGATAAAACTAATTTTGAAGAGCCGTCTTCGTGTCGGGTCGAAGAGGAATAAGGAGATGAGGGGGTCCGGAGATTTGATACATGGCTGAAAAGGTCAGCAAGGCTCTTATTGGGATAAGAAACAGATGAAAAGGAAAAGGTCAATTCATCAGCTCCCTCTTAAATCTGGCCTGCTCCTCCACAATGAGATTTAGTGGACCGACTGATAAAACCCATTGACTTCATCTTTCGTGGCAAAGGAAAGGATGCTGTCTGTAGGAGTGCGGTATGCATCTCTAGGTCAAAATGACCAGATGTGTGGTTTTATTACCTTTTTAATTTCCTCTTATCAAGAACAACATTGCATTTCATAACAAACTATGCTTCGGAATATTTAAGCTGCTGCTGCCAGTCATACTGCTGCAGTGAACGTGTGATTCACAAACTATTAGACTATGAAATCTCCAATTATGCATTCAGTGTGAGTCTGTGGTTACGCAACACTCTCTGCAGTCTCCTACCAGACAAGTATGGGAATAACATTAGATGCTGGGGGGTGTTATAGAGAGATGAGGTAAATACTGCTCCTTTGCAAACAGCCTAAGTGGGAAAAGATCAGCTCAGCATATTTAGATCTCAATTTCAGCCACTGGGAATCCTGAGACAGACAGCGGCGAGCAAACACCCATTTGTGCTGCAATCAAACATGGTCGGCTGACAGATCTGGCGTCTGATTAGAAGCTACAGGATGAAGTACACTGAGAGCATTGGAGCTGATGAAGGGAATGGAGGATACTCAGAAATATGGCTCTCTGTATTACTGAGGAACGGATGGACAGCGTTTGGTATGTGTGTGTTTTTCCACTATGAAAAAATCCATCTTTACAAGTCATACAGTCTCATATTGAGTCCTAATATCTTGTTTTTCTTAAAACAAGTGAAAAAATCTGCCAGTGGGATGAGAAAATCCCACTTGTTTTCAATGCAGTTTTCACTTGTCACAGGAATTTTTGTGGGAACAAGAACAAAAATATGTTGAAACAAGGCAGAATAAGGCAGATCAGCCCAATAGTATCAAGCAAAAGAAAAAGAAAATTCAGGGCACAAGTTGATTAGCATTGGAAACAAGTGGGATTATCTCATACAACCGGCAGAGTTTTTCCCTTGTTTAAAGAAAAACAAGATTTTAACATTGAATATGAGACTGTTAAGATGGAGTTTTCCTGCAGTCTTTGAGGGTGTGTATGTGTGTCTGCCCACCATCTGCTTTTACACCTATCTATAATGGGGAGGCTTCGAATATAGACCGTGGTGTTCCCAGGGAACGGTGAGGACAACCTAGGCAGCCCAGATTATATTTCAGGCTAATCTCTCCTGGGTGGACACAAGATCAATCAAGCAGCGCATTTTTCTTCCCCCCCCTTTCTTCACTCCTATCAATTTTAATGGTTGAGGGACATCATTCAAAAAAAACGTAATGGGACAAGAAGATGGATGAGAACATTTGTAGCTAACAGTCTGGAGAGTGCTGTGTGCTGGGGGTGAGTGCAAGGTTCAACAGCCTCTCGTCTCCCATAAAAACCCGTCCCACACACACACACGCACAAACACACATGCAAACACGGACGCAAGCAGATACACACATGAACGCCCTCACAAACACAGACTCCATCACACGCAGCACATCTCATCATCTCTCTGTGTGACTATCCCTTCAACCTGCCGCAACTTGCAAAGCCTATTCTCAGCAATCTTGCTTTTTCTGCTACCTATTCAACCTGTTACTGAATGAGTGTCCATTAACCACATGACCACATGTGTCACAGCAGCGCAGTAGTAGCAAGCCATCTGTGTGTCCCTTAAACCCTCTTCGGCCCACAGGTTTCACATCTGCTCTTACAGTAGCGCCCTCCCTCCGCAGGACCGGACTCCCGAGAACCGTCCTTCACCCCCAGGGAACAAATGGATTCCAGCTCTGCCTCATTTCAGCTCCGTCCGTCCCATCCCGTCGACCAAGTGACACCGCGCTCAACATGCCGCCGCCAAACTCTCAGATTCCATTACAGCCTGCCTTCCTGCGCGCCGGCACGTTCTGAAAACTCATGAATACAGTTTTCTGGCTTCATAGTTAGAATATTCAACGAATGCCGTGTTTTTGTTTCCTGAAGAAAGTCTGAAGTGGGGGAGGGGGGGGGTTGGGTGCTTCATTCTCATTCATATGCATCAGCCAGTTATCAGGGACTGCCGTGCCTCATTGAGTTGGGAAGCTGCTTTCCATTTATTTCTCAAACGCAGCGGAGTGTGATCCTGCTCCTGTCTAATAAAACTTACAAAAACTGGCTCAGCTGTCTCCTAAACTTCGAGAAAACACAGAAAAGAAAGCCATGCTCATTGGCAAATTACAAAAAAAAAGGCTAATGAAACACAGAGGGTCTGTACTCAGCGCTGTGAAGGATGAAATTCATTACCCAGGAGCATTAACAGTGGCTGACTGCTGCTGTAGCCTAGTGGTGACACAGTGTCACTGCTCTCTGTTGAGCTCTGACACCCAGAGGCCCCGTCACAAGTCCTTCTGTTTGCATCGCAAAGCTTTTAGAAAACAGGGGACAGCGAAAAGACAATGGGAGCCATTAATGCGTCAACACAGTTGCAGCGGCAGAAATCTCATCCTACACCCACATTACTTTGAGCTACGCTGCGTTGCTCCACTCATCAACATCTGCCGTCCTGCTAATTAGCCCCCCAAAAAGCCACACATCACTGGGTTTCAGCGGTGCACAGACAATGTGTGACACTCACGAGGGGAGCCCGTGGACACAATGGGAATTTCAAAGCTGTGCCAGATCACAGAGCGAATCAGCTATGTTATTGTCTAACCAAGATGGCCTGAGCAGCTCGGTGGTGTAAAATGCAAAGAAAAAAAAAAGAAGAAGAAGAAGCTCAGAACAAGCTAAAAAGAGCCTCGCTGAGCATGGAGTGAGAGCTGCTGCACGTGTCAGCAGGGTCAAGCAGGTTTCTTCATTCTGAAATAAACACACAGAGGACAAACAGTGTGAGGGTTAACTGGAGTGGAACCCTGCAGAGAGCGGGATGAGGGAAGGGATGGATTGAATCCATGTAATCAGAGAGGAGGAGAGATGAGTGGAGGGAAGGAGACAGAGAGAAAGGAAGGAAGGAAGAAAGAAAGAAAGAAAGAAAGAAAGAAAGAACGAAAGAAAGGAAAAGAAAAAGAGAGATAAGAAGGTGTGCAAGTAAAAGGGGGTGTATGGGGGTGTAGCAGGGAAAAGAGAGTGAGGCTGGAAGAAAATTCCTGTGTCCTGTTGGTCAGGCAAGCAAGCTGATACAATAAATAAAAAATGTCAGCCTTGTGAGATAGCTTTGCGGGCCAGCTGAGAAAGGTGAGCACATTTCCATGCAAAACACCTGCAGTCGTGAGAACACAGAGAGAGAGAAAATGGAGAGAGGGAGAGCGGGAGCCGGCTACTCATAAATCTCCCACAGCTCGTGGGGTCAGGCAGACAGGGATAGTGTCAAAATTGTTTCTGGGTGTGAAGGGAAGGGGAGGTAGGTGGCTAACCAACCACTGTGACTGACTCCTGCTCCTCGAATCAACCTGCTGCAAGGCCAGGCAGTCACGCTGTGACACCGCCAAAACCGCCACGGCCTCATTTGCATACGCGCATTCACCGACTCTGCATAATCATGATTAACCAGCCTTCTGTAAAAAGTGTGTGTGTGTGTGTGTGGCACAGTGCGTGTGTATGTGCGCGTGAGCTTCCGAGACAGAGACAGGCAAGGAAGAGACAGAAAAGAGAGAATTGGGGAGAACAGTGAGGAGGGGAGACTGATGGGAAAAGCATGGAGTGCTAAAGGGAGCGGGAGAACAGAGGAAAAGCCAGACAGATGACAGGGAGAAAGAGGCGGATTAGGTTGACGGCGGTGGTGTGAGCGGTGAGCGCGGCTTCTCCCCCCCCCCGCTGTCACAACACACTTCTCCTGACCACAAAGACACAGTGACACACTTCCTCGCCGCGACCAAGAGGACACTTGCTGTTCTGCCTGTCTCTCTCCTTTTCCTTTACCTGTTGTGTTGCTGTTTCTTTTTCTCTGTTTTTGCCGTGTTGTTGTGGAGGCTTGTTTTGTTGTCTCCGAGGATACGTGCAAGCATGCGCGCGGCTGCTTGCCAACTAGGTTGCGAGACAAGGGTTTTTTTTTTTTCCATTGAAGGTGCATTTCGATTTTTATCCCCCTCCCTCTTTATAACTTCTGTTCCTCTCTTTTCATCTCTTTCTTTCTCTTCCTGGCTTGGCGAGGCTTAATTTCCCTTTTACCCTTCTCCCCTCCCTCGTCCTGTGTCTCTAAACAACTGCATTTTTAATGGCTTACTCTCTATTCCCATCCCACTCTTTATCCTCCATGCTCCATATCCTTCTCGCTTTCCCTCCCACAGTGGTGATCAGCAAGTAGGTGCTGATGCTGCAGCTCTCGCCTGAACCAGTTCACTATATCAGTGGGTGGACAGACGTACCAGAAGAGCCCCTGTCTACAGCGGGGCACGGTGAGTGTGCCCTAGGGACCGGCCCACTTGGCAGATAGTGATCCTCTCTGCTAAATCTTGAGAGGAGTCAACACTATTTCTCAAGAACAGGAGAGAGGCGCAAAAGGGGAGAGAAGCACCAACACAGCACTATTTTTATGCTCCTTCTGAGGAAAGCGGGCACCATGGTGGCTGTTCATCCCCCCCGACCCCATGACAATACTCGTTCTGTTTGCTAATATTAAACAGACCATAATCAAATGCAACCTCCTTCGCTGCAATCTAGAAAAGCTCGCAGCTCGCATCCAATGCAGCAGCTTCCCTCTGCTTATCCCAGCGCTTCCACTTCCACCGACAATGCCCATCGTTCCTTGAGTTTGGCAAAGTCTCCAGTCGCACACGCGCTGAGAGCCACAGGCAGCGGTTAACCCCGGCTAGTTTACCTCCCCCTCTCCTTTTCTTCGCCTCTCTCCGCAAGGGTAAAGAGAGACATTTCACGTCTAATTAATGCACAGGACGGTTGTATAAAATGGCTAATGAGGCTGTGATCACGGTGGCGTGAAGGCAGGCACTACTAGAGGGGGGATGAACACCACTCCACTCCAGGAGCTCCACAGTTATTAGGCTGTCATAGGAGGAGGGCTGATGGGCAAACAGGAGGGAGGTTGCAGGTAGCTTGGTTGAATGAATGCTTGGCTTTGGTGCTACTTTCCTTTCCCCTCAGTCTACAAGACGTTCCCTTCAGCTATTTTGTTGGATGCATAACTAAATTTTTTAATAGCATATATAACAGCAAATGATACTGTAGAAATACTGCATAGCAATCCTGTAACTGCACATATACTTCAAAACACAGCTGGGGCTGCATTAGAGCGTCACCTAAACATGAATGAGACTGATGCAAATGGGATAGCTGAATGCTGAAAGACTTGCATAACTGCATATTGCCTTAAGGTACTGAGATATTTATAAGCACCAAAGACAAGATTTCTCTAAAAGTAAAGAAAAAAACCTGCAGGAATTAGATGTAATTGTCTCCCAAAGTGTCCAACAAAAACTTTTTAAATGAAAGATCCAACAGCTACCGTACCGAAAGGAGCTAAACATCTGGATTATTCAAGTGTGCAAAAACCAAAACAGCGCCGTTAGCTATATTGTGTGAATTTTTTTTCGGGCAAGTGTGCCTCTGAAGCACAGTCTAACTACTTGCTCCCTCAGCGCAGCTCCTCTGGCAGGATGAATGGGCTGCACAGTAGCTGCTCTCTAAGCAACTGCTCATTACTCGAAACACATCTGCTGGGTGAGTAGGGAGCCTCACTCTCCATTACGCCGCCTCATTTTCATTTTGTGCATCAATCCCTCATTCACACCTTTGCATGTTGCCCTCTAAAAGACTCCAGTGCTGCTACCGCTATTGGTTTAGAGCCTTTTCTCCCAAAAACAACACTCCGAGGCAGCAGCAGCTTAGAACTGCTCTCTGCACAGCACGTATAATGAATCACACACAACACAAACACACACACACACACGCACACAAAAAAGAAAAAGCTTGCATGCCAGAGCTGGCGGTGCCTCCGCTCACCTGTGCAATCTCATACAGCAGCTTGTAGTGTTCCTCTCGCTTCTGTAAAGTGCACAGATTGCAGCCCATTATAGTCGTCGTGGAAACGCCAGGCGTCCAATTCTCCCCGAGCAGTGGTACGGACACAGGGGGTCACCCTCCACACCGGAGTGCTGGTTCTCATCAGTCACTCCTTAGCAAGCATCTCTCTCAGGCATCCCGTTGACACAAACACACGCACACACTCTCACACACACGCACAAACACACAGTCTCATAACTAAACATATATGCACTCATACACAGCC
This sequence comes from Neoniphon sammara, assembly GCA_900302535.1. Classification (NCBI taxonomy): domain Eukaryota; kingdom Metazoa; phylum Chordata; class Actinopteri; order Holocentriformes; family Holocentridae; genus Neoniphon; species Neoniphon sammara. The sequence continues at coordinate 14,700 of OMKZ01004117.1, forward strand.
CCAGCTAGGGATGCAGAAAGCTCCAGCTGAGTCTAACAGATGAAGGTTGTGATGTGAGCGCTGTTGCAGCAGTGGTAGTAATAGTAGTAGTAGCGGTTTCAGCATCAGCCGGCGCTTCTCGTCTCTGCTCTCCCTCTCTCTCTCTCTCTCTCTATTTCCCAGACCCATACACACACATACACACACTCGCACGCCAGAGTTGTGACTCCCGCTCACTGAGACACTCCCCCCTTTTTCCTCTCAGCCACCAGCACACATGACTACGCTGATACCAGCTCATGAATAATGAGGGAGACAGTTGGGATATTCATGCGGGAGGCGGGAGCAGGGGAGGGGACTGGCGGAGAGGGAGGAGTGTGTGCGACCAAGAGCGCTGGTTCATTAAAACTGAGGCGCAGTTATACAATAAGCTCCTTTGTGTGAGCAGCACCTCTGAGGAGCGCAGGCAGGGCTGACTGCGGGCAGAGGAGGCTCTCTAGGTTAATGGGTAACCTACCTGCATCTGAGGCAGTTCATTGTGTGTTGCCCTGCTTCAGGGGTGGAGGATCTGTTTCCACATTTTGTTTATTTTCAGTGGATATTTGAATAAAAGCATTTAAAAGGTCAATGGGATATCCATGGAATAAAAGGCATTTCAGCACATAATGAAAATAGGATATTGAATAGTTTCCTGTTTGATGTACAAAGTGAAGAGAAGAGAGAGTGAGTCAAGATTATAGCTTATCCTTCTGCATTATTAGAGTTTATTTCATCACAACAGTGAAATTAATGATTACGGTACAGCATTACACACACCTCAGTGTTGTTGTGTAACAGCAAACTGTGAAGAAATTAAGTTAAGGGATACTACACATAAGAAAAAAAATATAGCAGAAATTACAGGTGTCACTGATCCTGATCCAATAAATTGGCAATGAGCAGCAATAGGTCAACCAATGCCTTCTCTAAAACTGTGATAATTACAGTAAAAGACAACAGACCATGGCTATTCTATTGAGCCATGGAACCCCCTTTCGCTAGCAGGAAGATATTCTAACGAGCAATAATTGCTAACAAATTGGCCTCCCAGCCAACAGCGGGGCTCGCTGAGCGGGATAGCACTAAGAGTGGATGAGCGCTCATCAGCTGGCTACTGGGCATCCCGCCCCCAGGGACGCCATAATCCGATTTTCTGGGCTTTAATTTTACTCCGTTGCCTGGAGGCAAGCCAAACAGCAACCTACATCATGCAGCACCATTATGGTTAATTCTGTCCTCCGTTCTCCCACTTCATCTCCACCACCCAACCCTCCTCCTCCTCCTCTTCCTCCACCACCATCACCACCATCCCCATCATCGCCACCATCCGCTTCTCATCCTGAAGAATCCATGAGGAGTGAGTTTTCTGCAGTTGCCTGGCAATATCAAATCCACGAAGAGCTGTTCACTAAAGTGTCAATTTGACATCAAAGGGTCTGGTTGGGAGACCGGGAATCGGGGATATAATATTGCATTTGGTGAGCAAGGGTGCTGTGTTTGCTTGCGATACAATGGAGTGTGATGAAAATATGTCAGAGGCTGTCTTCACAAATAGTAGACTATGGAGTGAAAGCTATGAAGTGTTTGTCAGCAGGGAGGGCTGCCAGTCTAGCTGGTCGCAGTCAGCACAGTTGGAAAAACCTGGAACCATAAGGGGTCAAAGATAAGGTGCAGAAAAGCAAACATTACATTGAGAATGTGCTGAAAATAACCACTGCTGTATCAAAACCATGGCTTCAGAGCATAACTAGCGAGTGTAAACAACCTTACTCAGGAAACACGTCCGGATGACCATCACTCTGCGATGCTGCACCCACTGACCCCTAAAGGTTAAGATGCCCATCGGTCACCCTAATGGTCTTTCTCATCATCTGTGAAGCGAGACTGATACAGTAGCCTCTGCCTGCGGTCAAGCAGCACCTCTCGATGGGACATGCAGAGTGACGGATGCTCTCTGAAGAGTGCATTAAGACTGATAAAAGCTCTTCCCAAGGTGCTTTACGACCACCAGTGTTACATTGTGACGGTGGATATACCTGAGACTGTATTTCCAATGTGACCTGAGGGCGAGATTGGCACATTATACTGCCATTTAGTAAAACCGTTTACTTTCCGACAAGGTGATGCTGTACTACATTTGTATTATACAGTATGCCTGCCCCAGGTAGATTGTTTCTATCATCAATGCTAAGCCATAAACTAACTCAGTGAAATTAACTGCTGAACATTAATTAAAAAAAACGTCTATATTGCATATACAGTGTGTTTTTCATATTGATGAGCACTGAATCTGTCCAGATCTCCACCACTCATGTCCTTTTGGCTTCACCGCTGTCCTCTCCTACTGTCCAGCAGTCGTTTATCATCCAAGCTGCCCTTTGCCTGCCCGAGTAGAAAAGGGCCCTTGATCGCATTCACACTCTCAGTTAATGGGCCTTGCATCAAGGGGCATGGAAAAGCAATTTGTTCCCACCGTGATGGTCGTATTTTCAGATTTCTTCAATTGTATTTCTGACAAACTGATATTTGAGCTCGACTCACACCTGGAGGTATAACCTTCAGCCGTATCGCTGAGCTGTAAGTCCTCGAGCTCTCAAGCATGCCTGCCTAATGCGCACACAGGCTCAGAAAGAGTCCCTGTCTTTGTGTCACAACACACACACACACACACTGCACACACACGCGCAAACAGAATGGGCACCAACAACACAACCAATCAGACCACTGCCAACGTCTAACATGAAATCACAATCAGTGCCCACAAAATGCATTTCCATCGATTTTATGTCCCAGGATAAATACCATCGACCGACACTTGCCAGCGCACAAAAGTTGGATCCATTCAGTATTCCATCACATCAGATTCAAGAGGCTGCCTCACTTTGTATTCATAATGACTTGTAAAATAGACAGGGAGTGCATTTTTCTACTTCCACTCAGCATGATTTTCAAAGCAAGTTTTGCAGTTGCCAGCCGTGGCTATTTTCACGAAAGCTATTTGCTGGCATGTGATGCAGAAGAATTTGATTTTGATTTTGAGATTTCATAGACAGTCGAGATCAGGTCAATACGATTCGATCCATTAAACACAAAGGTTGGCATGTATGGCAACCACAAAGCCGCCAGGCACAGCAAACTGTGGGCCATTACTAATAAGTGTGTCAGAGATCCTCAGAATGCTCCACTGAAGATGGCATGAAGAGGCATCTGTTTGTTTCTAACACTTGTGTAAGCTTATGGTAACCTTGACAACAAACACCAGAGCGTCTTATAAGAGCAGTGGATTTGATAAGGAGCACTGATCATACAGTGGTAGTGTCTGTGGCAGTGTCTGCGAAGAATACCAAGTATCTCCAGTGTGTTTAATACACAAACAGGTTTATTAGGCCAGCGCTGACACGTCGGGCGGGTGGAAAATTCTCTTTGGTGTGGGCTTTGAAGATTGAAACCCCGTTCACGTGAACAGAGAGCCGTGGGGATCTGCGAGTGGTTTGTGATGTGACGCATGGCTCAGATCTGATCACCTACTGCCGCCGTATAGCAGTCACTCCTCCCGGGTATTGATGTGACCTGATTTGGGAATAATTAAATGAGGCCCTTTTATGAATGAATCATCGTCAAAGCCTGCTCCTCTGATGACAGCTCTGATGGTAGTTGGTCCAACACACACATACACACACACACACACACACACACACACACACACACACAACACACACACACATAAAGGCACAGGTGGGTGCTTCAAAGCCAATGTGACCGGACCGTGGGAAGCCAACCAAAACATCTTTCTCAATGACAATAAATAATTAAAAGGCCTGAATCATTAATTCATGTGGGAACATGGCCATGGATATAAATAGCATATAGGCTGCCTTGCATTATAACATATCCAATGTTGCTTTTTAAGCAATCAACATAATGGCCATCTACTTCATTGCCTGAGCAGATGAATCAATTTAAACTCATATTTCTGCCCACGCAAACTGTGTGTATGTCTTTATCTTTAAACGATGCAAATTGCAGAGATTAATTATGAATTACAGGGACATTTGACCTCCTGACTGGCACAAAATGTTAAGCTTTAATTATGCCACTGTATATGTATCCACATCCTTTAGTTTTAAAATACAGTGTAGAGTAATCTGTGACTTAATTTGATTGACTAATAACAATATTTCTGACCATTAAAAAAAAACTGCTTTCTTACCAGTGGAGACATGTTAAAATCAACTGTAAGAATTTTTGTTTTTTGAGCTGTGTGTATCAGCGTTTCGAGGTGACACACACGTCTCATGAGATGAAACATGTTGGTGGAAAACCTTAAACAAGCTACTAATGAGCCTCTTCAATGAAACATCACGCCCACCACGAGAAGTTTTCCTACACCTCTACACAAAGCAGCATGTAGCAAACACACACACACACACCAGACACACACATCCTACATGAGACATAGTTAACCCGGAATCCCGCCCCCCCCCGTCTGCATGAAGATGAAACAAAGTGCACATCAGACAGGAAGCTGCTTTCTCTTGCTGACATTGGGTATGTTTTGGAAAAGCTGAGGAGGTGACATGTGCCGAGCATCCAGTCAAGTCAGAGGAAGCAAAACAAAAAAAAAAAAAAAAAAAGAAAGAAAACAAAGAAAGAA
>OMKZ01004117.1:19391-40807 GCA_900302535.1 Neoniphon sammara
AAAAAAAAAAAAAAAAAAAAAAAAAAAAGAGAAAGAAAGCAAAACATGAGACTAAGATGAAAATGGCTGTCTACATGAGATCTAGAAAAGATACAAGACAGACTGGTGCTGCTGTTAACACAATACGATATTATATGATATGATGCGATACGACACGATACGATGCGATATGATACAATGCGATATGATGCGATACGATACGATGCGATACGATACGATGCGATGCGATACGATACAACACGACACGGCACGATACGATGCGATATATGATACGATATGATACTATGCGATACTATGTGATACGATGCAATACAATACGATAAGATATGATGCGATAGGATATAATGCGATACAATACGATGTGATACTATACGATACAATACAATGCGATATGATACAATGTAATACAATCCGATACAACAGGAAGAGGTACAATACAATGTGATACAATTCCTTTATTCACAGTTCAGTTTAAAATACAATCATATAAAACATGATGGTCAATATGTGGAATGGGGCACCCTGATGAACTATCGTCTGCTTGGATAGCGTCCCAGAAAAACATGAGTGTTCAAATAAAGAAGTTGACAATGACTTTATCTACTAAATTATCTATATTGCACAAAACATTTACAGCCTTGAATTTAGCCTGAAAACCTAAAACTAACCCTGAAATAACCCAAAACATTATCCATAGTAATACTGAAGTATGTAATTATAAAAGGCTGGCTGTTTCCTATACATATACTGTATCTATGTCTTCAGACCTACTGTAAGGATATTTCATCTTCTCCTCTAGATGAAAGGTGCTAGAAGAACGTTTTTTAAACCCACCAACCTCTTAGTGGCCACGCTCCCATTTTCTTTAGCATGTCAGAAACGCCTGTCATGGGTGAACCATGTGAGGTTCAGCGAATGATAACTACACACTACAACAGTTTAACACGTGTAAGAGAGGTGACCTTTTCAGAGAGGAAACACTCTGTTTAGCCCTTTCAGCCTCAAGAGAGGAGGAGAGTGAGGGAGGCAAAAACAAGACGCTCACATCACCGTCTCCGTCGGAAACTCCTGTCCTCTTTTGTAGTTGCTCTCACCTCCCGGGCTGCAGACTGTCTGGCCCGCGCTAACCACCGCTGTGTTACAGCCTAGGGCACTTAGAGCCATGTAACACCGTGACTCCACCTCCACCCATGTAGCAAGACACCCTTGGGACAAGCCGTGGGGATAAACTAATCTTAGCTGTACAGTATGTGTCGTATTTCTGTAGGTCTAACAGAGAGACATGGGAGGTCCATAGTTCTGCCCACTGTTGTTGCCTCAGGTGCTCAATGATGTTTGTGGCCAGACACAAGCCAGCCGTCACCCACACCCACCCTCTATATTCTATTATCTGTCATACAGCACCAAGACCATTAAGCCCCCCAGCTAGATCCCCTTACACTGAGCAGGTGAACAAAAAGGATTACAAAGGCATACTTGATGGTACATCTGAATCTGCAAAGAAACAGTCTTCAGCAACAGTAAATACTGTTAGCGAATAAAGACTTAGAAATTGCACCTCTTTTATCTGTCCACTTCAGGTTAGTGCTGGGCAGAGATAGAATTTTACACACAAGGTTTTGGTAATAGGATGAAAATATCGGGAATTGACAATGAGCTGAATCCATCACTGGTGGATATTTGTTTTTTTTTTTTTGCCAGTTTAAAGATCTTCAGGGATTCCCATTAATGTGTTAATGATTAACACACTCACTCTTGCCTTGACGGTAGAAATTAAAAATGTGGCGGACCGCCACATTATTAATTTCTACCACCACGGTTTCATATTGCTGAGAAAAAAAATATTGCAATTACAGTGTTACCCAAAAATAGGCTCATCTGTGTTACACCACCACGTTATCAGCACAGCTGCTACACAATAAAAGCTTGGTTAATGTATAGATGTGTAGAATTGCTCTAAAGTGATCTCTCTTGCTGTACTTTATGTTCTCATACCAGAGAATAGCTGGCAGCTATGAAAACGAAAGTGAAACTTCAGGTTCCTCAGTTTTCTCCAAACATATATAACTGGACACTTTTAAGAAATTAGATATGTGTAAAACTGTCAGAGTGCAGTGCAAATACTGACATATTGTCTGATCACCATCAGTTTCCACTGGATACACTGCTGTCGCTGTAAGTGAGGACATTTAATTTATTCCTAACCCATGACATGCCTTGATATCCTGAAAATAACCCTCTTCCCTTCAAATATGTCAGCAATCACCTATTGATGGCACAACGGTGGCTGATAGGAAAACTGTGACATGTCACCCATCCCTACTGCACACCCTGGTTCTCATAGAAAATGCCTCTGGTGGAAACAATGGCCAACATGCAGACTTATTTGTTAATCAGTGCTACTGTTCACCTGCACATAAAGCTCATATTCTCTCTCGCTGTATAGCCTGCTGAAACGCCTTTCATCATGCAGAATAAAGACGTTAATGATCTGAATGATAGAGATTTACACTACTGTACCATATACTAAACCTAATGACTTTTTAATAGCCAACGACTCTTTCCACTTCTGTGCGTTTCAACAAAAGGTGAAACCTGCGGTAAATTACGTAAATTAACCCTAATAGCTACACTTCATGAGGTTTTCATTGCTGCTTGTCTGTGACTGAACTTTTTTCTTCTTTCTTTCATTGTACATATGTTGCACATATAAGACCAAATGAAGGCTGTTCAATCGCTGTTGGCGCGAGTCACTGAAGCTCAAGGTGGCGATGGCTCACTGACAACAAGCAGCAAACATGTACAACAGGCATGCCATTGATTTCACACTCTGCCCGCTGCTGGCTGAGGAGTCATCAATACACAGTCAATACACCTTTGATTGTGGAAGAGAGTTTTGTTCCTCCTGAAGAGAGAAAGCAGATCTATAGAGGCACTCGGCACAGAGGGCAAACAGGTTAGGCGCCTTTTTTACTCCCTCTATGTCTTGGGTTGATACCGGCATGACAGAAAACATACAGCCTCTCATTGTTGTGCGCAAGGTCTTCTGGGGCAAAGTCACCTACAGGACAAGGGCCATCCCATTTTTACGACACCAAACCAGGGTCCTTCTGTCCCTTCCCAGCGTCATGTTGGAGGCAGAGTCACATGAAATACATCCAGCAGCTGTTTGACTTATTTCATTTGCCCATGTATGACAAAGAAAAAGGGAGCTATCGTACCAAAACCTGGCCAGAAATTAACAATTCAACATTTTAACGCGTTTAACCTCAACACATATCCAATCAGCCAGCTGAGATTGGGTGCAATACATGTCCATGGTTTCACTCCGCAGGTCACTGAGAACTACAATCCTGCATGTCTCCCCTCTCAGTAGGTCTGCAGATTGATTTCAACTGTATGCGGGCATTTTCACATTGACCTTCGGAGAGAAACAAATTTGAAACTCTGCTCTGTATCTCCTGAGCTCCTGGCAGCAGAATTGAATCATAAAAGTTACACGTCCATGGAATAGATTCAATAAAAATCTGACACAGACATTTTTTCCTTCTCCTATTTGTCATTTATGTTTCTAGTTGGTAGTTTTAAGGTAATAATGGCATGTGCGCCGCATTGGCAAAATGACCTTGATGCTGAGGGTCCTTTAGAGGCAACTGGCACCATTTCCTGAAGTCTTCCAAAGCAATAAGGCAAAAAATGAAGAGATTTGGGGGAAAAATGGAAAACAAACAAAGAGAATCTCAATCTAGTCCGACTTTGGCAGCAGCAAAGTAATTTGTGTTTGCTTCACATCCACGTGGCAGCGGGCCTCCACCGGCGCCCTTCATGTACTCTATAATTTGTGTTGTGATGGGCTACTTCATTGTGCTCCTCCAAGCGCTTGAGCCGGTGCCGCGCAAAAACACACACACTCATTTCCTGTGCTTTTTTTTTTCTTTCTGTTCCTTCCCATGCAGGGTGGGAGAAAGTCACTGGCCCGCCCGAGGATAAGCTTAAAACCTTCACCTAAACTGCAACGCTCCAGAATGGCTACAGATCCGGCGGTAATAACAGAACCGCAGATGGATCGCTCGCTTGTTTTTCAGCACGCGCAGATTAGTCTGAAATTATGATGATACCCAGGGGGCAGGAATCTTATTTTCCGTCCCCCTGATAAGAAAACAAGAGCAGACGACAACCAAAAGGAAAGAAGAGGGAGAGGGAGACGTGTGATTTAACATGCTGTGCCGCATGCTGCTGTGTTGGCTCTCCAATTTAGGAGACTGGATCAGATAGTGTCTGTTGGGTAATGTTTCAATGCCGGCTACAACAAACACCGGTTTCATGTACTATATAACACAATAGAGGACGCTGTTTGTATCCATTTGGCACGTAGTAATACCTTGTTTAATTACATGTGCTGTTATCTGGAGGGCTCTTTACATACACAACACACCTGGATAACGTGAGTGTGTAGCTGTTGGCACGAGCATGAGGGGGGAATGTAAGGGAACACGATTGCTGAGTGAAATCCGTGGCTCGGGACATTGCCTGAGGAACATAAACACATTGCTGCCTGCCACTGAGGTCAGGGAAGAGGAATGCTGAACTGACCCTGTGTTTTATATGCTAATGATGGCCACATGCAGCAAGACCACACACACACACACACTCCTGGATGCTCACTCTTTCGTGCTTCAATCAGCGGTTGTGGTGTTTCCTCTGTGTTTAAGATAAGCAACACTTTGATCAAACACGGGTTTATCCACTTTTTGCAAAAAGGATGTCCACAAAAGACGATTTCAAAAGACACATTTGAGAAACACTGTACCGCCTTTTCCTCCCTGTTATCCATGAGAGAACAAAGAGTAATGTCTGCAAATGGGAGTCCGGGTGGATTTGATCTTGATCAAAGAATACCAAATGAGGTAAATATTTCACACGGTTAGAGGCTTCACAATCAGAATGTGAAATTGAGATCTGGCACAGTTGCTTCGCACATTTACATACTGCATGAGCTACTATATCAGACTTTAAATAAGTGAATGTTTAAATATCTGCCAAGCATCCACAATGGGACCCATATCTGGACTTTAAGGAGTTAAATATCCCCGTTGATTTGCTCTCCCTCATGTAGAACATGAAAACAAATAAATAAACGGCGGCGACCCCTCGCTGCCTCCGTCTGTCTCTCCAACTCACTGTATCCCAGGGGACAGCCATTGATTTTCCAGTTATTATCAACACCAAATTATTGAATGTCAGAAGATAAAGTGGTTGGGGTCTGCGAGCATTTCTCGAAGATAGGTTCTCCAGCCCTGCTGGCGTCACCATGGCAACCCTGGCTGTTTGACAGAGCTAATGACAAAGAAATCGTCTGCAGAGATTATACTGAAAAATGAGGGCACTTCTGCTGGAGGTGCAGCCAGGTAAACACTTCCCCTCCCACTCCCGCCTAGCAAAGTAACCAAACATACTGTTTAGAGCACCTGGAGTGACAGAGCAGACATGGACCCTCCAAGAAAGTTTCATATCATAAACTATACACAATTACTCAAAAAGAGCGATAGAGTAATGCAAGGAACTTGTAAAGAAGGAAGGGACATTACGTCACAGTGACTGCCACTGGTGCCAGACGTAAACACTGATCTCAATGGCACAAGCATGGAAAATCCCACTATAAACCTCTATAACTCTGCTGTTTGAACTTTTACAGTACAGAGTTTCAATCATATAGCAAAACACACTTTGCACAATGCAGACTGGTGGTTTTTGTCCAATGTGCGCATTTGCATAGAGCCTGAGCTGTCATTAGCTAGCATGAACAAAACAAAGCTAATGCTTGCCACATGCACGTTCAAAATGTACACTCCGATATATCAAATATGACCTAGTTACCAACAGACAAATTTCTCATAATTCTGACACCTGGCTGAGGCTCTAACCTGTTAAATAAAGCATAAACGGAGAGGTGGCGAACCCATTAAAAACAATGACAACAGCACCGAATTGTTGCACACTTGGCGCCAATTTCAAACTCAATGACATGTTGTCCCTTCCTTCTTTATACGTTCCTTGGAGTAATGCAGGAAGTGCAATAGCTGAAGCAGCAAAAAAAGATATAACAGTTGTGTTTAGGACAAGCACAGAGAAACAAGAAACAGAAGACTAAATTCACACTGCAGAGGAAAGTCACTGCATTATCATAAAAGGCCATATTTCTTAGTAGAGGCCAACTAATGAGATTATACATCTTGGGCTTGTGTTTTATTGATTTCTCTGCTGGTACGGCTGATGGACCTCGAATAGCCGGAGGACATCCTCAGCTCCTCACACCACTCATGTGGGACAGCCATTCAGCTGTGACCCTGAACTAGGGCATGGCAGGCCTTCACGCCTCCATACCAATATGTCTTTTGTCCGGTCATATGCCCTCGAGAAATCAACCCAATCTATTGTTGATCAAATATTGCTGGATATGAAGCTACAGGGGTGACCCCAAACAGGATCCATCAGTGTAGGCCTATAGACATACACTGAAGAATAACTAACAGTGGATCCTTGGATAAAATATGTCTCAGGAAGGGGATGGATCTTAAAAAATATATATCAAACATGGCCTCAGATCTGTTGGTCCATCTTTTAATGGAGTCCATGTCGAGGTTTTGGGTCAACATGGGTCAGCATTTTCCCCGTTCACTTTGCTCAGCGGTGAGAGGGTCGAGGCCCCCTCTCCTGCCAAGACAATGTTAATACACAGGAGATAAATTAACAGCCCCCTCCGGCAGCCTTCTGGGAATAGTTTCCGCCTCAGAGCACACGGCAGATTAAACCAAAGGGGAACAATATTCACAAATCAGCCGTTGGTTATGAGGGAAGAGGCAACACTATCAGTCAGAGAGCCCTCCGCTCATCCTCTCCACCCCCATCACTAGGCTCACAGCAAATTCTCCGATTCCTCGCAAACCAGCCTAGATTTTGCCGGGATCCTTCTTTCAAGAGACATTTTGAATTTTTCCACATTTTCCCACACAAGACAAGGAATGTTAGAGCGCGAGAGGCTGCTCGCTTCCAAATTAGCATGATAGATGGAAGTGGCCCTGTGGAAATTCAACAGCTTGTAATGCTTTGACTGAAAAGGTTATTCAAATGATGTATGCCCATTGCGTTATTGTCTCAGCCAAACAATACATGATACATATATCACTGGTGTATCATTTGAATTTCAGATCCTTGTTAGTTTGTGCATTGCATTACAAACAACTGAAAACCAACCAACCATAAATGAAATGTATTGCGCTATACTGGTCCGTGCGTGTGTGTGTGTGTGTGTGTGTGTGTGTCAGGGTGAGTCGGTGAAGGCAGCAAATAAACTATCAAACACTGCATTACAAATTTGTAAATGCAATTAAATGACTCAGTACTCTATAATACTGACACATTAATAGCAATGTGTTCACTGTATAGTATTTTTCCTTTCCTTTCAAGTAGTCTGAATAGCTCAATTTGCATTTACTTGCTCTGGCTTAGCAGTGCAATCCAGTTCTGAATCCAATCTTTTCTAATGGATTTTATTATGTGGTACACACTGAATGTGGTACATTTTCTGGGGAGTACTATCAAAAGAGGCCAAGACTTAATTTAAATAAGAAGATCAACAACAAAAATGACTTCACAATGCTCTACTGTCAACATTCACTTCACATAGGTATATATCATATGTATAATATATTCCACATTATATTAAGTTATAATCTGTACTTTGAACAAAATTAGGCTAAGTGGGGGGGTGTGGGTAAAGAAACCTACATACCTAACACAAACCTACATAACTGACAATGACATCGATAAAGAAAACTTTACCAGATGGAAAAAAAATAGTAAATTGTATGTAAGTGAGGAACTCTGAATCTCAGAAGCACAAAAGAAGTCCACTATACAGCTCCCCAGGTAATACTGCAGAGGAGCATCCTTGCTGCATCCTCACCCTGCCCTGCCCCTCACATCATAAAACTGCTGTTAGCTAATACTGTGTGTTTAATTCCTCGTTGTGGAGCTCACCTCCGGGTGGCCCTGCCAAACCCTCCCTGCAGGAGATTTACAGGCGGCCATTTTGTGGACTAATTGCTCGGTCCTAGTGCAGGGAGGTCATCCATAGCCGACACGGGGAGTCAGCTCACACACCTGCTACTGGCTAACCTAGGCAGAGGGCAAACTCTTCAAACTGAAAGACACACTAGGAGTCTCCTTGGATTGTCTTGAATAAGGTCTGTTAGATGTAACATTGCCTGCACTGCAGTCCATTGTTTAGCAATAAACAAGTGCTCAATCATTTTCTCCTGACTGTATCTTGCAGGAACATAAATCAAAGTCAGATAAGAGGCAGATGTGCGATAGCAGAGATAGATCCGCTGCATGTTCTCCCTGATATGGATCTAATCTTTTCAGTTGGGATCATATTTGTGATTCATCTCCTCATTCTCCTTCACCCATATCATCATCCTCCCATCTTCCTGGATAACCTCCTTCCAATCTCTTTTTGATTGGATGGATTGGACTGACACCCCGATCCTGAATACGCAAAGGAACGAGCCGCTTTGAATTGCACAGAGCATCACTCAGTGCTGCCATGGCGTCCTCCTCTCATCTGTACAGTCCCAGCACATCCCAATGGTGTTAGATCTAGCCGTCCACCTCGTTGACTCCTCTTGTTGGCGCTGAAGAGTTGACAGATCAGTCCACTCATCGCTATTTACAACTGAGGCCAACGCGGAGTGGATCTGGGGAGCGACAGGCAGCTAAAGCACAGTTTTGCCTTTGTCTGGTCGTTTTTAATAGCTCTTAATGACTATCTATTAAAGGCCACTACAAACCCCATGCTATTCTGGGCACTCTCTCTTTATTAGCATCAGCTGACACTCCCATCATTCAGTGGTTCCCTTGACTTTATCATTGCCGGTGACCCCTCCATCTATCTAATTAGCCGCAATTTACTAATAACATAGTCCACTTTCCCAGAGCCATGCGCACTCCATCAGTGAGCAGGGACAAAGGCTCGTTAACAGGGTCTCCCCACCCATTACCCCTGAGAGGTAGAAAATAGGGATTCCTCAGGTCAATTTGGAATCAAGAGGCGTAAGATATGCAGAGCTATGCCCAGCACGCAATCTGGTGTGGGTATGATGGCGCCACGCCAGCGATACAACAATATAAAATAAGACTGTGTGTGGCGAAAATAGACCTTCAGCTTTCCCGAGGCTCAAAAAAGAGGAAAAGCATTATATAAATCACAGGCTGCAAAGTTTGTCGAGAGCTACAACCTGCAAAGTGCAAGAGGAAGGGGGGAAACAATTTCAGGTTTCATTTTACAAGAGCAGATAGAGAAAATCGATAGGCCCGAACGTGGGCTTAATGCCAACTTGCTGAGGGAAAAATGAGAAGATAACCAAAAGCAGCAGGTTGGGTTTTTTTTTCTCTCTCTTACTCTGAGCTCCGAGCTCAGGATATTACATCACAGACACCGAAACAAGGTACAGTTGGGCAGTGCACCAACACACTGTGAGACAATTACAGCAGGCAGAGATAGAGGGAAGGGCTCATCACCAGAAATGCGAGATCCACCAAATAACATCCCTCCAGCACTATCTCCTGTTTTAGAGAATCCTCTGCCATACCAGTGGTGTTTGTTCCAATCACGCTTTGTAACGTTTTTAACAATCCAATTCCCGGTGGCATTTCTGTAACTATAATTCAGGGGGTGACTGCACAGCTTGCTTTCGTTAAAACTGCCGCTGAGAAATTCAGCTGCAATGCTTTATTTCATATCATATCATTCCATTCGATTCCGTTATCCATTTTGTCTTTCATATCCAAAACTATTCAGTAACTGAATTACAGTCGATCAGTCTCTTCTCTCTGCGTGTGTTCAATAACGTTTCTTTTAATGTGTCTTTTTGTAGTTCAGTGAGTCTGACACACTGGGACTCTCAACAGTGACTGAGCAGGTAACCCAGTGCAGCTGCTCGTGTCAGTGATGGGCATCAATAACCAGTGCCGGGCCTGTGGTTGGTAATTGTGTTGGTGGGGTCAGGTTAGGGTCAACAGGGCATTCCCCCAGCTTGTCTAATGAGGGACCACAACTCTGCCTCACACCAACACTCTGCACAGCCATCTCCAATCCCAGGGCCCATTGCCCATGTCAATCACAGCATCAGTAATAGATGTGTGGTGTACCTGAACACTGCCAGGAGGTCTATGACCCATCAACACAAAAAAATACACGCTGGTCACTGAAATCATCCCTCAGCTAATTATATTTGGCAAATCAGACTAGAGTTACCAGTGTTGATACCATGAACACACACTATTCTGTATGATGCACAGCAGTCAGATTTCCTTCACTTAACAAAACATTAGCACTATGCTTCATTGTGCAGAGTTTAATGTGCAGCAGCCTGGGGTGAGTGCATCAGTGATGAGGTCATTTCTTTAAATCTCGATTTTACTTATGGATAGGCCAATAGTTGAGCAGGGCCCTGACGATCAGGTCCACCACCCACCCGGCAGAGAGATGTATTACAGGTCATCCATCACCATTGGCTGGCCTCGGGCTCAGGAGAACTCGGTACGCCCACATGTCAGAATGCATCCACGGGTAAGAAAGGCCACCTTTGAAGTCTTAAGTGGACATAACAGAGCTCATGTTGATATGACTGAATTAGGCTGATAGGCAGCTCGAAATGCCTTCAAGAGCCCGTACACATGGGAAATAGTGAAAAAGGCTGTTTTTGTTAAAGAAACACCATAGTCCATCTTATCAAAACCTGAGAGATAATGAGGTGAAGAGAAACACTTGAAATTCTGGCATGCCAAGATATTCAATATAATGAGTTCTTTTGATGCTAAATTAGATGCAACTGAAATAAACAAGAAATTGGAAATAAAAACATTGCACTTTAACAGACATGGCCCGATCCAATTTTCATTTGCCTCCAAGTGAAACACCAATAGACTGGAGGGTGGCAGGGAAGGAGCGGGGGTATTGCAGTATAGCTAAAACTGAATTAGAGCAAAGTGATTGGCTTTGGTTACATCAAAAACAGGCCGTGTCCAATCAACATATCCTTTCCAAATAAGAGGCTCCAAAACATCAAGCAATTATACTGGAGAAAACCGCCGGACAGAGAGAGAAAAAAAAAGATAGCGGCGAAATGGAAAGCGAGCAAAACAGAGAGAGAGATAGAGACAGAGAGAGTGAAAGGGCGAAAGGCAGAGTGAAAGACAGAGCGAGAGAAAGAGGGAAAATACAGATGGACGGAGCGCAGAGAGCAAGCGCGGGAAGAGAGATGGAGATGGCAAGGAGAGATAGAGAAAGAGAATTAGAGGGAATATTTGAGAGAAATATGGCTACACATGTCAGCGAGCAGCCCGGGACGTCAGCATTGTGTAAAAATAACCTGTCCAATTACGAAGAGAGACTGCCCTCCATTCTGCCCGGGATGTTTTACTGTACCCCTCCAGAAGAATACCCCTTCTTTCTCGCTCGCTGACTCTCTCTCTCTTGCTCTCTCGCTCTCTCTCTCCTCATACATCTCCAGTATATATTTAGATGCAGTCATATACTGCCTCTGATAATGCGATTTCAGGAAATAGATTGGAATTTTTCACTGTCCCTTATAAAGATGGATTGTTCTGTCAATATCTTATGGCTGGCTAGCGTTAGCTCGCCTCGCCACGCCATGCGCAGACGTTCCATTCCCCGGCAAAAACGGTGTTTAATGCTTCCCTGAGAATCTATGGTGGCTGCTGTTTCCATTATCCATTTAACAGCCTCTAAAAGGAGGATTTATTTCTGTAAATTAGCTCCTGTATAACATGATTGTACCATGGATCATAAACTTTAAGTCAATAGATGGGGACACCGTGGTTAGTGGGACAAAATACCTAACTGACCCTCTCCTCTCCTGCTCGCCCGACACTATCTGACAAGCCCAGCTGGGGTGGCGGCAGCTGTTCCAGGCAGAACTTTATCTTGGTCCTCCTCCATCTACGAGGTTCCCCGATGTCTCACCGTAGCCATTTGCTCATCAGCCTATTACGTTCAATAGGCGTCAGAGTAATTGGCTATTTCACACATGTAAGGGTTGAACTGGCAGAGGGTAAAGGCCAGGCAACCAGCCTGTCAGTGTCCTGTACCACAGTCATCCATCAATTATTATCAGGCGGGAGGAAAGCCACGGCGGCCCTGAGCCGGTACTTTGTCAAGCCCCATCCCGTGCTCCCTGGTTAATCCATTAAAATGTGTGAGTGTGTACATGTGTGTGTTCTTGTGCACATGTGTATGTGTTGAGGTGTTAGACTGAAAATATCTCTGCGCTCTCCAGACAGAGGAAGGATTTCTCAACACCGTCGCCGCCATCTGTCAATCACTTGTACACTGGCTGGCCTTTCTTTTAACTCCATCAGAAATCCCGCTGATTTACAACAGATGGGTTACAGTTCTTGTCTCAGCCTAAACATGATAGAATCAGATGAGAAGAAGGTATTTTGAAGACGTGAAGAAGGTATTTTATCTGGATCCCCATTCATATGCACACTGATGTTGATTAGCAGCTTTAGAAAACAAAACTAACCACTTTGCAGACTGTTTTTACAGTGTTTCTTGCCCTCTCCTGTTCTAATGCTACCAATAATCATTTATACAACCATATAATGTGCTTATATCCCACCTGACTTCAAAAATAATCTATTAATCATCATTTTTTTTCTATAAAACTGCAATGATGCAAAGCTGCACAATCCTGTATGAATCTCTGTATTCATAAAAGGCAATGAGTCTCTCTCGCTCTCCTGCACTGCCGTCTCTCCATCTCCCTGCACAGTAAAAGTTGGGGGTGAGGATGAAGGAGTGCAGGTTGCTGGTTGGTTGGCTAGTTGGCGGGCTGGGTCCCTGCTGACAGGTTGTGATAGGTGTCATCTATCACCTATGAAAAGGCCTGAGGGCTCACCACACCAATCACACTGGTGCCAGATGTTTCAGCCAAAGCTTTGCACACACTTGCACACATACACACAGAAACACACACACAACCCTGACATTAAAAGACATGCAGAAAAACATAGGCATTAGTATTTACAAATACACACACACACACACACACACACACACAAAAGGATGCTATTCATTTCACGCAGACACAGTATCAGCAGCAGAAACTGATCCACTATAAATTCAAGCTTTTGTCCTCAAGACTCAATATTGTACAAGCCTGCTGGAAACAGGAAGGGCAACATCTGAATGCTTCAACCCCTACAGGCAGAAGAAGGCAGTGAAACACAAAGAACAATGACTTCACCATCAGGTTATCAACACAGACAAAGAGGGGAAACCCCCCCCCACTGTCTCTGAAGGACCTGTGCAGACAAAAGGGATCGCCAGGCTCTCTGCATGAACAATTACAGAAACAACTTCTCATGTGCTTCAATCCCCCGAGGGGCCAGGCATTATGAGCCCACCTGTCAAGTGCCCACCCGCCTTTCTTGAATCTCATTGGGTATGCACAAGGGCTGTGGCTCTCAATTAGTTGGCGGAAGAACGGAATTTTGAGCAAATGCTGACACTGAACACTTGGAATCATCTCTAATTAACGGTGGAGATGTGGACGAATCAGAAATTTAAATCCGTAAAAGCTGTCACAAGGTTCCCGGGGTTTAAACAATTTTAATGATACACACATTCGCATAAATAAAATTGTTTCATAAGGCCTTTCCCTCATGCTATGCTTGCTAACGAAGTCATCCAATTACCGATTGGAAATGGCCATATTAGAATATGTAATAACCCTTCTGAACGGCGTCTCACCCCTAATTTGATTGATAGCTTTTGCTTAATGACCATGCTCTCGGAGTATGATCCATTCACTATTTAATCTATAATTCTGGCATAGCCCTGTGAGCCTGGGCCTGGTTTTAGTGGAGCTGAACGATCATCAGGTTTTCCGTGTTATTTCTGCGAGTGTATATCTGAGCCGTGTCAAGAAGCAGTGGAGGAGGGGAGGGGAAGGAGGAGAGGTAATGGACCTCTTCATGCTCCGTGCTCCTAGCATGGCTGAGAGGTATGAAGGGCGATCCTATGGCTGCCTCTACATCACACTCTCGGTCCATAGAGAGTAAGAGACTCGGCAGCTGTGGAAATGCTAATGTTGATGTACCAAAATGGACTGTGATGGTTATATTAGACCGGCCTTGATCTTTCAAATACCGGCGGTATAGGTTATACAACATAGCACAGGAATTGTAAAGCAAGTATATGATGTCAAATGTGATTGTCTAATGAATAATAATCACAGACCTTTTTGAGCCATGCTCACACACTTGCAGAACCTTCCAACATCTTAAAAGCATAGCAGACCCCAAAGGATCTACCATGGCTGCAGATTTCTGGTGGTTCAAACATATCTACGGAAGGTTGAATAATTCAACTGTGATTTCATGGCAAGATGTAAAAGACCTTTTTCTTGATTATTCATTTATTAACACAAGTTAGGGCCTGTTAAAGCATAAGGCTTATCCTCCGGCACAGGAAAGACAGAGCTCAATAAGTGATGCCGACTTGCCATTGTGGTGACAAAATAAATTTCAATTACAGCCATGTGAAATTGGATTTCCTTGGAGCATTAGGGGATTGAGAATCGTTGAAAGGTTTCACGCTCAGGTCCTATCCTGTCAGACGGCTGGTCTTGGTCACGAGACCTGTAGCTTGTAGCTGAGCTTCAACACTGGCTTTACTGGCAGCCTTATGAAATCAATAAGTCACTTTGGACAGATGTGTTTTTTTCTGGTAACAGCCACACTCACAGGATTAATATAGATGATTGCAGGCTAAAGCCATTCTGGGTCATTTTCCTCCACCTGGTCACCTTCCATGGTGATAGGGTCCTCTTGACGGTCATTTTGTGTCTGCTCTGTCACGCTCCCTGATCAATAATGTGCAAAGCTGTATATTATCACTGTAAATAAAATTTGTGAGGTCAATAAAGACGTTGCCTGTCATATAGTGGATCTATATAGTTGGTAGCAGAAGTATTCATGATAGTTTGTAGATGATGCCGTACTACACTAGAAGCACTAAAACAACATTTATAACAATATAACAGAAATTGCTCAACTAAAAATTAAAATTATTAGTAATTATCCGCTCACCCTTATGTAAGTTGAAACACTGGCGATTTTTTT
Organism: Neoniphon sammara; assembly: GCA_900302535.1. Taxonomy (NCBI): domain Eukaryota; kingdom Metazoa; phylum Chordata; class Actinopteri; order Holocentriformes; family Holocentridae; genus Neoniphon; species Neoniphon sammara. Next base: position 34,605 of record OMKZ01004117.1, read on the forward strand.
ATGTCAACACAAAGTGAGTTTACAACACAGTTGTGTATCAATCTTCTCTGCATGGAGACCATTTCATTAAAACTCCCAAAAGGTACAAAAATTATCAGCAATTTCCAGTAATTACCAGCAATCTCAAAAGAGACTGAAGATGATATAGAGGTGTTTAGTTTCATCTGTAATCCAAACAGGCAAAAATAAGGCAATACTGAGACTGGACAGATTGACAGAGCTCTTGATACAAGGAGCAAAAATGTTTTAAATGTATGTTAAGGTTTGTTGACATGTCCAGTGTCTGCAAAAATACAAAATTACAAAATTACACCTATATTTTGGTCTACAGTATGATGTATTATCAGAATAGTGCACATCTTGATTTCTACATACACACAATCACCTTCAGGATTTGTTTGTATATATGAAAAACCTAAAGGGGCAAAGACAAAGAAACATGACAAAATGAAAGATCACTCTGTATATCGGTGAAAAAACAACTGTTGTGAAATCCTGTTCTCTTTTGTTAAGATGCTTTTTTCATGTTTAAGTCTTCACATGATGATTTGAGGATGGAAACCCAAAAAAATCATCCACTAAATTTGTCTTTGGGGTGGTCACTGAAGGGTTACAGTAATGCCAGCTAACTGATATAAAAAAGCAAAGTGGAATTTGGGGCAGTCCATCTGGACCATTTCACCCTGGGGTTAACTTCATCCACACATGACCCTGATATCTAGTGACCTCTGCATCCAAAAAAAACAAACAAAACACTGAGCAATGCAAACGATTCACATGCAGTATCCAAACATAACCTTTATACATCTCTTTCTCACTCTCTCGCTCTCTCTCGTCTGGAAAGAAGACGCTCTGCATTCCCACATTTCAGGTGACATTTCCTCCTAAAGACTTGTATTCTCCAGTCTGCTGCACAGTTTCACCGCCGAATGGTTTTACTGAATGAGCTGAAATGTGCTAGGCTTCACTGAGAGACTCATTTTCACAATGGGCTATAACAACAACAAATTCACCCTGTTAGTCCTGCTAAAATATGAAAAAAAAAATCCAGTGTTGTATTCCACATTTTGTTTCACCAATGGATAGTGATCAGTTTTATTTTAGATCATTACGATTTTATTGCTTTTGGTTGGAGCCACACACGCCTAAATGTTTAAACGAGCAGCGAGCAGCACCCAGTCTTTCACACTTACGTCAGCAAATACACTTACAAAAGGCATATTGTTACATTTGATTAACTATTCCTAATTATCCATTACACATGTGTTAGCATATTGCAATATTTGCCATAGTATACTAAAAGTCTGATCCATCAGCCTGGTTATGAATTCCTGCAAATGACGAGACCTCATTTCCATACCACACTCGGGCAGCTTTGATTTGAATATCACTCTTCCCAGTTCACCACTCCAGCCTTTAGAAACAGGATTGGAGGTTGAGAGCTCTCAGCGGGGGGTACTCAAAACGTAGAGATGGAAAACTGAGTGTGTAAATTTCTGACACTCTCAGGAAATGCTGACATCTCAACGCAGAATGCGATTACAGTCTAAAATGACACCTCCTTCAAAAGCTTTTTTCCAAGAATTCTTCTTTTTTTTCCCTCCCAAAAACTGAAACGAGAGCATCTTAGTCTTCACAAAACAAATCAATCATAGACTCAAACTCTGGAAATCATATTGATGAACAGGTCTATCTACAATGCAGCTGTCAGTCTATGCATGGGGATGATTTGTGCGTGCATGCATGCGTGCATCAACATGTCATGACAAGTGGGGCAGGAATCAAATGTTTGTTGGGAGGCAGAGAGCACAGGGAGAGGTCCAACAAGGCGCACCAATACCTTATTTACCTGTGTGTATATATACTCAGTGGCCACTTCATTAGATACCTAACCAGTAACTGTTATCTCTGCCCTTGTGTCTTCAACACACATAACTTCTTGATGGCATAGATTCAACAAGATGCTGAAAACGTTCCCCAGAGATCTTGGTCCACATTGGCATGATACTAGAGCTAGGATGATATGCTTATCTCCCAATTTGGTACTATCACGACACTTGGCTGACAATTTGATATGTATTGCAATTCTTAAGTATTGCAATTCTACAAGTATTGTCATGTGACTTTTGTTTGCTTTTTTAACACTAGACCACAGGAAAAAGTTGAATCTAGAGACTGTATATCATGAGTCATATTTACAAAAATGCACATCACATGTCAATCTTATTGAGTTTTATTTTACATTTATTTTATATAAGTGGTAAATAAAATGTACATAACAATAGAATAAATTAAAAATACAGACTTTTTGAGGTAAACTGCTACATTTAGCAGTTCCTGCTCATCAATGTACTATCACGATTCTTGGGTGTCGATTCAATTAAAATATCATGAAAAAAAGAATCGCGATACTTGAGAAATGATTTTTTTCACCACCCCTACATGATGCTGTAGCTCTTGCAGTTTTTGGTAGAACATTCATGCACATGCTATTCCATTTATACCCAAAGGTGCTCTACTGGCTTGATATCTAGGAACAAAGTACTGTAGGTCTTCAGAGTAAAGAAATCTCACTGTTCCTGGTACCAGCTTCAGATGCACGCTTATTATCCTCGACTGTGGCCATGAAAGAGCGCACCTGTTCAGCAACCATGTTTAAGTGCTGTTCAAATGATACTCCATTTACAGGGCCTGTAAGGGGCCTGGTGTGCGCCAAGGAAACATTCCCCCCACCATCACACCGCCAGCATCCTGTAGTGTTGACACCAAGCCGGATGGATCCATGGATACATGTTGTTTGCACCAAATTCTCACCCTGCCTTCAGCATGTCACAGCGGAAAACAGTGATTCATCGGAGAGGGCAAAATTTTTCCACTCTTCAGTCATCCAATTTTGGTGATCATGTGAGCTTCATCTTCTCGTTCTTACCTGACAAATGTGGAACAAAGCGGCGTTGTCTCGTACCGCTGTAGCCCATTGGCTTCAAGGTTCAGTGAGCTGTGTGTTCAGAGAGCCCTTCAGCACTTCTTTGTTGTACTAAGATGTTATTTGAATACTTGCCCAGCCATTAGAGCGAGCGGATCTTGCCATTCTCTCTCATCAGTGAGATGCTTTTGCCCCCAGGACTGCAGATGACTGACTGTGGTTTGTGTACAGCACCATTCTCCGTAAACCCAAGAGACCGTGGTGTGTTTCTCGGATGCCGGTGTCTGACATCAACAATCATGCCACAATCAACGTACATCTGTCCCTTTTTAACATTTAGTCAAACCGTAACTGAACCTGTTTGCCCTGTCTATGTGCTTTATGCCTTACAGGTCACCTGTGTAAATAAATGGAGAGGAGTATCTAATAAAGTGGCCACTAAATGTATTTGTGACACACACACATCTGTATCTGTGTGTGTGTGTGTCTCCTCCCTGTGTCAGGGTTACTTCCCATGTATAATGCATACTGGGGCCCTCACAGCTGGCTCTGATAACACCCTCCAGTGGCTTCATCTATCAGGGTGTTGGGTAATGGCAGCTTCAGTCTGCAATGATAGTCAGTCTCTATTACAATCCACACGTTCTCCCCCACAGATGAGAGGTGAAGAGGGCTCCAAACAGACAGAGCGGAGGAAGAGCGATGGGAGGACGGATTTACCCAACATTAGCCCGTTCAACCTTCGAGTCGGCTGCTGAAAGTCATGGATGCTGTTGGACACGTGCCAGTTAAAACATCCGTTTGGGAGATTTTAGGCAATGAAAAACCTCTAAAATGTTATAAATTGAGGCACTAAATGAGGCTCAAATGAGACTTGCAAAAATTGCAGCACATTTATGTCACTTCAGTGTTTTAAAATATGGTGCGAGAGACAGAGGATGAGTTGATTATGGCTATGGAATATTTGTGTTTTAGTTGTTTAGAAGAGATTATCTTTATAAAATTGTTTATTAATGAATTAATTAAGGGAAATCATTCGCCTACAACATGACATAGGTACTAACAATATTGTGAGGATAAACTATATGTCCAAACAAAGATGTCTTTTGCGGAGAGCTTCTGGAAATCTGCTACTTCTAGATTGAGGATCATTTTGACATTAAGCATCTTGAAGTGAATATTTTGGTTTTATTGTTTGGTAATCGCTCGATTTGATGAATGGAACAGAGTTTCAAGAGAGAACTGGCAATATTGTAACTTTTCCCACCTCAGCAATGAAAGACAAGTACCAATGCTACATGTACTGTATATCCAAGGTCAAGTGAAGGTCAGGTGAAAGGACATTCACCAAGAAATTCAAATATAAATTCAGAAACTCACAACCTCTTTCAGAATATTCAGAAAGTTGCCGACCACCTGGGAAATGTAAAAATTATCTGTTCAGACACTTAGAAAGTCTTTGAGCAAAATGGACTGCTTTGAATGTCTCTGCAGAATTCATGCAGTGCTCATTACAAAATAATAAGGCCTCACAGGGTGTTTACTTTCCTTTAATTTTTCACCTCCAAATCCTATCAAAACAGCACATTCCCTGAATAATGATCAGATTTTAATTCCCAGAGAAATCAAACAAAACCAAACAATGTCATCCACAAGGATAAATGGTGTTCATCTGCATCATTTCATAAGAGGAGTGTCTCACATCTGACTGGTTAACCACAAGCAGACCAAGAACTGGTCTAATAGCCTTGAAGTGACCCCAAACCTCTCTGTGGACATTCTCCAACACACAAAGGTCACCTGACCTTTCTTAGCATAATAAATGACCAAAGGGTCACTTAATCCAATACAGACCCTTAGGAGCAGAACACTGCATATCTTCAATTTCAGTGTTTTTCTATTGCTCCTTTTTGTGTGTTTTGTATCTCTTGTTAAAACCTGTTCTAAACATAATGCATAATTTGAAATAATAACAATAATACATGCAGGTGCACTGTACAAAACTGCATAGAGGGACAATTGAAGGGACAATTGAAGTGAAGACCATCAAGAAAAAACCCTGTAATAAGCCCAAAATTTCCTGACTGAGTCTACATGGTTCTCATTGTTGGCGACTCTCTGATAAATTTACGTGCTTATTTCACATTTTTTTGTCAGTTGATTTTAAACAGTACTTACTGCAATTGACCCCAGGCAGTTTTGCATAAAGTGCATCTTCAAATAATTAGTAATAATTAGTAATAATTGGTAATAATTAGTAATAATTATTTTCTCTTAAAAAAAATTTGGCAAGTAAGCCCTTGTCACAAAAACAAAAAGCAAAAATTTAAAGGCTGCTGCCTTTAAGGGCAAAGATCTATATAGCTGATGCCTTTAAGGGCAAAGATCTATATGACTGTTTTGTAGGATTTGAATTACTGATTTGATTATTGTATCAAAGTCATCATTGTACTCAACTGTGTTCAGATGTAGTCTAATGTACACACATAGCATCTGCATCACTTAGGCATCCATCAGCGCATCTCGAAAGCCCAGCATGTCATTACATTGTCTGGTTGAGTAAAAGCAGTAACACAAATCAAAGCTAGGACGCTGTGTGCCGCCCTCTATCCGTCCCCCCCCACCTCCCAAGAATGCATTGATAAAGGGCATGGGCGGCATAAATTTAGTGCTAAATGGCCAACTGTCATGTAGAAGGTGAAGGATCACATCATGTCGCAGGCAGGAGCAGATGCCTGTGAAGGTCTAATGACGGTGACCGTGTCACCTCCACGTATGTGCGCATGTGTGTCTGCATGTGCATGCATGTATGCGCATGAGCCACCGATGTCTGAGACCAACAGCCCACACGAACGCCCACACAAGCCAAACCAGACCCTGAGTGAACGCCCACGCTGAAGACCCAGCAGAAGAGTCATTTTAGCCATTGATTTCACAGACCCCCGAATCAGTAACAGTTCCAGTGTTGAACAAAAGAGAACAAAGAGGAAAGGAGAGAGAAAGAAAGGGAGGACGGGATGAGTAATGAAAATCCCATTTGTCATTTAAGAGAACTGTGACGGGCTGATGACCTCAGACAGACTTGGTGATGTAATGCATCTGTAGATTCTTTTGAGTTCATTCAATGGAACTTAGCTCACCGCCAAGGTAACACAGACACACACCCACACACCCACACACACACACCAAGAGAAATCAAGCTTATTAGCAATATGAGCTGTGCAGGGCCATGTGGCTGCACGGTGTGGGGAACGCGTGTGTGTACGTGTGGTCACGC
>OMKZ01004120.1:4118-15384 GCA_900302535.1 Neoniphon sammara
AAAAAAAAAAAAAAAAAAAAAAAAAAAAACAGAAAAAAAAAACACAAGATAATTTTTTCCTTGGCTCCATCAACAGTTTTGTTATAACTGTGCAAAATGAGTAATTCATACCTGCTTGCATTCGATTGATGGATATGCCAAATCCGCAATGTATTGTTTGAAGTTGTTTCTCTTTTGGATACACAATTATGATCCCTCTTTATCCAGAAAACAAACTGTGCTACTGCATCCCAGACGTCCTGGTATCAGCAGGGCGATGGTTCCTTTCTCCTCATTGCTTTTGCAAAGAGGCTGGGGAGAAAGTCGCAGCCGGGACGCTCCGCTCAGGCTGCACTTGATGCTGAGGAGGAAGGGAGGGAGGAAGGGAGGGAGGGGGATGAAAAAAAAAAATTCTGAAAAGGCTTTTTTCACTTGTGACAAAAGCTGTTCACATATGGGTGGGACCAGACCGAGCGATGTAACTAAAGGCTGCATTGGGTGAAGTCAGTGGGCTATTCAACTGCAGCCCAGTCGCGAGGTGAGCCGCTGACATCCCGGTGCAGGCTGCAGCCTAGGAGGGGGAAAAAAACGCACCCAAGTCAATGGTACTTTCAGCGGACTGTGAAGGAATTAGTTCCACTGATCTCCACAATGGCCCCTTGCTAGGCATTTCATTGTTTGCCATCTGAGCCTAAGCATATGCAAAACTTTTATTCTAGGTGACCGATAAAGTGATAAACACCACGGATGCACTGGAGGATAAACCCACCTCAACTCACTTTACACACATTGTTAGCCTAACATTGACCTGTGATCTTAATTTGGAATAGCCATACACCATAGTGCGTATAATATCAAACTAACACAAGTTAAACAAATATGTAGACACATGAATTAATGCTTTTATGACAGTAGTTAATTGGTTTTTATTTATATTTTTTTAATGTTTGCCTTCACCAACAGGAGGTCATAGTTTACCCATCTTTTTAATTCCCCCTACAAACACACCAACAGGTGGTCTTTGGCCCACCATGTTGGAGCAAAGAGGTTACACTATCTCAACAGTGAAAAAGCCAAAGGAAATGAGAGTCTTCATTTGGGTCACGTAGTCATTTATTTCCCCAGTGAACATTTCATCATCATCATGAAGAGTACTCAGAGAAAATGTGGAAAATAATTTTTCTGTTTGTTTGTTTTTTGCTCATTTTGATGTTACGTTACAGCATTTATTGCAGCCACAAATGTGTGCACAAATAAATGGAATGTGACACTGAATTGATCTCTGGGGAAAGGCTCTTTGCTTTTTGCTGATAAAACTCAACAGGGAGGTTGGAGGTCAGGCTCAACTACAGCACAGCACCCCCGGGACTGAAAGTGACTCGCTGTCTTGTATAAGGACACTTCAGCAGGGTGGATGCATGGCGTCACAGAGGCTTGAACCTCTTGAGTCTCTCTAGGCAGGAGCCAACCCTACTCCCCCCAATAGGGTGACTTTTGATCCAGTGTGACAACAAGCCACAGAGCCATTTGTGACAGAGGCAGTGTGAGGACAAGTCAGTACATTGATGTGTTTTGTCTCTGCATTATGTAAGGTCAGGACCAAAGGGAAGAAACCAGGGCTTCTGGCAGACAGAAGGGAATGCCACGGTGACTGGTTGAAATCTCAACGAGCCAGGAAAAGACATGGAAAGTATGTGTGTAATGAGGGAGAGAGAGAGAGAGAGAGAGAGAGTAGGAGGGCGTGTGATAATATACATTTGGCCTAAGATGATGGAATGGATTACAGGATGTCATTTGGATTAGAAAATGAGCTTTGTGTAAGCATCGCTGTCACTCACCTTGATCTACAGCAGACTCCACAGCAATTACATTGATTTCAATACACAGAATGCAAACATCCGCTAGTCCCCAAAGCCGCTTGTGTGTGTGTGTGTGTGTGTGTGTGAAAGAGAGAGAAAGAGAAGCAGGGAGAAAGAGTTAGAGAAAGGGAGTGATAGAGGGTCGAGTGTGTACTGCCCACCTGACCCAAATGTCACACACACACACAAACACACACACACACACACACAAGCATGACAGCTGTAAGAGATGCCTTCCGCTCTCTCTGGCCCATGGTGGGTGTGGCAGGATCCAAACGACTTCTTCACACTCACTGCGTGCACTAAAATCATCCATGTGTTCCTGGTAGATCATTGGCTCCATTGCTTTGTGTTGACAGGGTTCTCGCTAAATTCCAAGGGTTTGGAAACAGCATCACAGTGGCGTGTCATCAAGCTGGCGGGACAAAAAATTTTGAGGAGTCAATGATCATGCACACCGTGTAGTATATTATGACCAATGAAGCTCTATTGTTTACATGTTAGCACAATTTCTTAGTTCTAAGGTCCTACCACCTTGTGATAAACTATGTGATAAAACAGATTACAGATGGAAAACTCTACAATGGTTTTTAAGGATGTATTTTAGCTACAGTGCAGGCAACTGTTAAGCTTTTGGCAGGAAATAAATAAATAAATAAATATTTTTTTTAACATTAACAATCTTTTAATTAAAATACAAATGTATAGGATTTTTGTCCAAGATAACAGCAGTGACAGACAAGAAACTGCTCACAGCAGAAATGCCAGCTCTTATTAGACTGCATAATAATTTGCTAATTCTTTTAACTCTAGATTCCTGTCTTTGTCACCAGAGAGTTCATGTTTCTGTTAGAATAACAACAACACTGGATCATGCCAGTTGCTTGATATCACTCAACATAGTGCCTCCCAAAGTGTTAGTATACAGCACTGGAGCCAATGATCTACCAGGGATATATGGATCATTTTGCTGTCTATGTTTTCATCGTTTAAAAGTAGACCAGTGAGATAATCTCCTAAAAACTGCATTGTATTCCCTCAGAACTGCCTATTTCATTGAAGCTCACTCTGCTCTTGTCTGGGGATGGCTGGTATCCCATCCCAGCGCAATAACAGTTTGTGACTGCTGTTATGGCAACCCTGACATTTCCAGACAAAGATACACAGTAAATATTCCTGTTTTCAGTTAAGTTCAAGGTCAAAGGTCACAAAATGGTGTGAGAAGCCACAGAGAGAGAGAGAGAGAGAGGGAGCGGCCTATATGGTCCTAGCCCGACGCCCTCCAAATAGAAAAGCAATGAGGAACATTTCTGCTTAGGGTTGGAGTCTGCTGGGTGGATAGAGGGGCTTTTGTACAAGGTGTAACACCCGCACAGGAAGTGCTCCCTCTGCTCTCTGGTGTGGTAGACAGATGCTTATGGGGGGAACTGACTTTCAGGAATTTCATTAGTTGTGTTTGAGTGCATTGGACGAGACCGTGCCCGTCTTCACAGCACCGAGTGCTCTTCTTAAAGGAATACACCAGGTTTTTGGGAGATTGGACCACTGGACAACTTATCTGTTAAATGATGAGAACAATGATATCAAAATTCACTAATAATCAGTGTTGCGCATACAGGCTTAGATTAATTAAACCTTGGCGCATTCCTGTCAGACCAAGCTCTATTTCTTGCCTGAACAGCCAGCTGCCCTGCGACCCCACACAGTATATCAAGGGGCCCCTGAGTCCAAGTGATTTATCCAAGTGATTTTCATCTTTTACTTAATGTTACTGTACTTAAAGAGGTTGGGTAAACCATGGTTATATTGGATTACCTGATTCATGTTATCACAGTTTTCCGTTTTTTTCCCCCTAGTGAAAATCTATCTGTGTCAAAGATGGTCTCAGAGGACCTCAGTGCCCTTTTTGCTGTACACAGCAGTATACATTAAAGGCTGCCGGCTCCCCTGGGCAAACCACACTTATAAACCAACTCAGAAGGCTGCAATGACCCACAGTTCACTTCCACAGGCTTTATTTTGACAACTGAATGGTCTTTTAGCTGTGCCCTGCACTAAACAGACCACCATTGATAAGATAGGAGTCTCTACCGCTCACTCTCTCTCTCACTCCCCTCTCCTCACACCACACACACACACACACAGTAGTTGGGACAGTAGTTAAAGGTCTGCATACAGTACATAACCTTTTTTAATTACAAATATTTGAGTAAAATGTTAGCATGGCAGCTTTCAAAGAAGAAACTGTAGTAATACTGATGAAAGGCTGACTGAACACACTTTCACACATGCTCTTTTGAATCTCTGCATACATGCACAAATGAACACACACTCACAAGCCCCTTGAAGGGCTGTTGGCAAAGGATGGATTCATGAAGGCAGGTCACAACACTGCCACTGCCGTCTGAAAATCTCAGACTTCCAAAAAAACGGAGCTTTTCAGAAACTTAATGTTGATGTCCATGTATTTTTGAAACTATGCAATGGATTTTGAAGGGCTTTTATGGATTGTGCTGACTTGAAACACGAAGAACCACATGAAGTACCAACTCAAAAAAATAGAATATGGTTTTCATGTGTCAGCAAGCCTGTTCCTGAACTTGTTTACTTTTTTTTTTTTTGCCTGACATCTTTTTCCGACAAAATGAAAGAAACTTTTGCTAAAACTAGAATGCAAACTGATTTTCCCTTAAATTTACCCCTTGAGTAATTTCAAAGTTAGATTTTTTTCCCATCATATTATAGAACAATGTCATGTACATATTGTGTATCTGCTGGTTGCAGGGCTTCATTGAAACTACATCATGCTTATACTGAGTGAAATATTCAAACCCAAGATGCCATTGTTTTATGGCTGCTGCAGCATTGCATCGAATAGAAAGTATCTAGATGCCTTGTGCATCCTTTTATACATATTTTTCTGTAATTCAGAAAGACATGCTTGGTATCTTTGGAAACCTTGTGATCTCCACTAGAAATAAAAACAAAAAACAAGTTCTGTGGGTTTGAACAAGGCTCAGTTGTGCAGCAATGATGAACCCACTGATGGGACCAGCAGGGCTGAAGAGGATAATTATCTAGCTTGCTGTTACACCAAAAGACATTCCTCTCACTTCGGTTGTAACTTAAACTAACTGCTTGACTCTGTAAGCATGCCCACTGAATTGGAATCAAGTCTCTATCTCCATTAAGTTTATAGTTAAGACTAAAAATGACAACTGTCTAATGGCAGAAATCCCAGATCCGAATCATCACAAAAATCTTTAGTTGTTCCTCAGCCTGAGGATCTGACTGCCATATTTTATGGAAATCTGTAAGTTTCTGAGATACATTGCTGACATCACACAAACAAACAAGAGTAAAAGGAATGACAACATAAACTCCTTGGCAGAGGTAATAAATAAGCCTTTGATATGCAGATCATCCTGCTGGACTGTATCTTGTCCTTTTAAACAGATCAGCATGTATACCTTTATCATCACTCAAGACTCTGTGTGTGTGGCCTTGTGTTTACACTGACTGTCCATAATCCCTTGCCGCAGTGAAAACAGGAAAATATCAGTCCACATCACACGCCTGCTTGCACCTGAAACATTCACCAAGTATGTCTCTAATCCCCATGAATATCTCCATTGAAAAAAAGCCTGCCCTACAGGTAGGAAACAGAGTGCCTATTCCTTTTCTTATGACTGGGGATACTGTTTGGACATCTGAGGTTTCCAACTGCCATGATTGATGATCTCGTAATTTGTGTTCAGGTACAGTAATCATGAGTTCCAAAGAGCCTTGAAGGAAATGGCATTGAGGAGCCGGGCCTTAGCAAAGGGGAATTAAAAATAGGAGGGTGTCCCGGTACTGTTTCACACATAAGATCTCCTTATGCTATTACTGTACATGCATGGCGGTGTTTGCCATCTCCTCTGAACATTGCACTGAAAACAGACAATAAAAGTTAGTGTCTAGTTGGAGAAAAAGTCCCCAAAGACGCCTTCCCTCCTCATCCATCGTGCCCGTGTCAAAACATTCTGCAATGCCGAGAGGTTCAGGGTTGAAAACAGAGGATGCAAAACAAACATGGTGTCAGTGCAGCACACAAAGCCCAACCCTGAGATATACAAAGCCTTTATCTCTTATCATGGTAATAATGTGTACTCACTGGGCAGGGCAGTGTTTTAAACAAAAGTTTGCACAAGACAGAGGCTGACATGAAATCCCTCACTTGCAATAACCGCAATGTAAAATAACCAAGCTTATATTTTGCAGAGATTACACAGCAGTCCCATCAGTGAGCCTCATTTGGCAACACCGTGGAAAGTGGAACCAACAATTCATGCCCATTCTTGAGCTGAGGTTAACAGTGATCTGCAGTGTGTCCTCACTGGGATGAAACTGTTTAGACATGCCGAGGCAAACACGGCGAAACGTGACATTTATTCCCCGCAGGCCTCTTGTTTATAGCAGGGATTTGGACAGAGAAGGTGTTTTCATTTCGCAGCATGCCGCCAGGACTTGAGACATGTGAAAGGAGTGAAGGGGATGGTTATTTGTGGAGCTCAGATGGTTGCAGATATTGGAAGAACCAAACCCAGGGAGCTGATATGGGCCAATCAAGCAGCAACTAGTCCCACACCTGTAAATACACATGCACGGTGAGCATGCAAACACACATTTGCATGCAAACGCACAAATGCAAAGATGCAAACGAATGCCCACAAGGTTGGACTGGAGGCATAGGATAAAAGAGGAGAGAAAAAAGTAGAAGGGGGAGAGAGAGAGGGAGAGAGAGAGAGAGACTCACATTCTGAGGGGTCACGAAAGGTTACATAAACACACTGTGTGACTAGGTTAACACACTAATCTCTGTCCTCTTCTCTGGAAAAGAAAGAGGGTTTTGTTCAAATGACGCCCGTTTGGCTCATTCTGCACATGCCATTTTGTTGGTCTGTTTTGCTGAAGTGGAGCAGTTTCATTCTCTCTCTCTCTCTCTCTCTCTCTCCCAGTCTGTCGGCCCAGTCTTCACTCTCAGATGTTCAGTGACTGGTTCAGTTCTGTTTGGGAAACATTGCCTGCGGTCCAACTATTTCAGCAGTCACACTCCACAGTTTGTCGCCTTGTTCTGCTGGTTTAATCTTTATTGAAAGTTACAGCACACACCACAACACACACATACACCTGAAGAAAAAGACTTCAGTCAGTGTTGGGGAAAGTTTTAGAGGTAGTTAGCTGTTAGTTGTTACTCTTCTCATAAAGTAGTACTTCCAAAATGTGCCATAGCAGGCTTAAGGCTTGTGCTGCCAAGCATTGTGTCAGTCATTGTTTTAAAAGGCAGACTATTGCTCTGATTTTAGATGCAAAGCAAGTCATGGACCTGAGCAGTAACTCAGTCTTTCACTCACTCATTCACATAGTCATAATTAGCCTGTTTGAACCCCTGTGGCCATTATGAGGCACGGCAGTGTGGACAGAAAAAACAAACCGAGCTGGGATCATTCACTTACCTCCGCTCTGCAATACTCCTAAACTGTCTAGACTACTTTGCATCTATGATCTAACAGTATGTCTTGGTTTGAAAAGCATGTTGTCTATCTGTTACGGGGTTTTCAATTTTATTTTACTTGTTACTTACTTACTTAGGTACTTTCTTTCTTTCTTTTTCTTCTGTTTATACTTGTTCAACTTGCAAAACAGAATGAAGCAATATTAAAAAAAAATAAAAGTAATATGTTTTTCATTTTAAAAAGTAACTAATGGATTACAGTAATTGATAAAATGAGTTACTAGTTACCATGAAAGAAGTAATCTGAGGAGTTACCCTCAACACTGATAAACCCATTAAAACAGCCCATTAGCTCAAAGGCTCAACAGTACCTTCCTCAGGATATGTTCAGGGCTTCCTTGACTCAGCCTGGCCTATTATGATCAAGCTCCTTTTTGATGTACACCAGTGTCAACTCAACTTTCTCTAATAATGCCAGACAGTAAATCTAAAAGATCGCTTTTTTTCCACCTCCCCAAATATCCCTGGGCTCAAACAGAGGGTCATTATGAACGGTGATCAGTGAAAGGGCCCATTGATTTGGGGGGCTGGTTGAGGGTCATGTATGGACTCACACTGGAGTAGTTGTGGCTAAGAAAAAAGAGAGGCGGAGAGCAAAGGGGGTTGAGGGTAGTCGACGTATGGCAGCAGACCTGGAAGTACGGCGTCCCTCAGGAGCGCCTCAAATCAACCGCCCATTTCCTCCATTGGGAGGCGCTCAACAGGCCCAGCGCTTATGAACTCCTTTGCGTGCCTTCTGTCCAGGGTCCAAACAACAACAGCTAGGGTATAACACAGCTACCTTGAGGGAGGAAATGTGGTTCTTGTTCAAATTTTCCTCACCCAGTGATCAAACTCGGATCTACACGCTGCCAGCTCTGAATAGTGGAACATTATTTTGAAAACCTCAGGGAATTTTGGAATGGATGGATGGCTAACTTTAACTATGGGAAAGCTTGTTCTGCATGTGAAGCCTTTATGGAAATAAGCCACACAGAGTTCACTGTAGGTAAAGTTTATTATAGGCTATTGGTCCAAGGTAGTGATAATTAAAGAGGCCAAAAGGGCAAAATGCCCCACAGGCTGCAGCAGGTGAACGCACCTTGATACACGTGAGAGGGGTCGTTTGACCTCGATATCTCAGGTTGCCGTGCACTTTGACCTTTGTGACTTTTCAGCGATCCGTTCCATTCCCTTTGTCACATTCAAACAGCTCGCAGGCTTAGCTCCCGTATTCGTATCTCTCAACACCCAGGGCTTTCCCTCCTCGTTCACCACTAAACCACTAAGGCCAATCTCACATTTCTGCTCCTTTTGTTCCCCACCGCAGTCGTTCTCACTCCAACCAGGGAACATCATGATGTGGATGTCAGTCTGTCAAACTGACCAGAGTCATTTCCTCAGGCAGGCATGCTGAAATGGAACCATTCCATACATACAGCACAATCTGTTACTTAGTTTTCTACTGTATGAACTATTATGAGCTAAATCACTATCAGATATTTGTTATTCATGTTGGCCACTGCCAATATTATGGAGGTTCCTCTCTGACCACAGCTACGTAAAAGCCGACTGTAAAACCTGCAATGGAGGTTGATTTTCTTTGCACATTTCTTTTATTCATTTAATTGTTGAATGAATTCATTTAGACTTTTTGTAAGTTAATGCTTCATTCAAAGGTCTATTGTATCCCAGCATTTAACTACCTTTAAATAGGAGAGAATAGTCACTCTGCCTTAGGGCTCAGCTAACCCAAGAAGAATTTCATTACCCTGAGTTTCAGTGCAGAGTTTTACTTTCCTAAGAGCTGTTTCAGAGGCTTTCCCACTGTCAGGAATCCAATTCTGGAGGAAACACCAAGAAGTACTTTTGTAAAATAACGTTTTGGCTTGGAAACTGTCAATCCCTGCAATAAAATATCAGACAGCTGTAATTTCAATGTGAACATATTGGGTAAAGTCTTGGCCTTCAAATTCCCCTTATTGGTCAAACCCTACTAAGGATTCTGCCATGTAGTTTATATTGAAAGGTGCTGATGCATTCAGAAGGCACGTTTTCCTCATTCCATAGAGTCTGGCTGTAATGACATTTAATGACCAGGTTGGTGAATCCTTTACCATCAGCTACAGCAAAGGAAGTGTGGCCAGGTGTTGCTATTACAGTACACTACAGAATAAACAGAGGAAAGGGAGAAGATCATGTGTTTGTGGGCGATTTAATTCTCTGTAATTTTATTTGTCTTTGTCTGCTGCCTCCTCCTCTTCCTGACCAAAAAACCCCAAAGCGATAAATACAAGACAGACTCGCTCAAGGGCAACAGGGCCGCTGCATGTAATGCTGACTGCATGGACTAAGATCTTGTATTAAGACAGGCTCTTCTATGAGTGTATGCATGAGTCAGGGCAGCGTCTGTTATTAAAATGCCATAATATGCGATTGCCTCTATAAAAGTCTGGTTCAGCAAGGTCAGAAAGAGTTGCTTAAGGGCGGTGGTGCACATGAAGCCAACATACAGGATTTAACATGAAAAAACCTGTTATTATTATATGTAAATAGTATAAATTAGTCTTGTAGTATTCCTGCAGCCTTATTAACTTATGTACAGTGTATAAATTACTAAATCGCTTCATCATTCTGATAACGTTACAACTTGCCGTGGCTGAAGAGCTTTTTATTAAATGCTAATAGATGAACAGCAATAGCTATGTCTTATACTCTCTGAGCATAGAGTCCCAGCAGGTCCCCATGATAATGATCCTTATCCCTCTCCCAGATCACTGGCCTTGACCATTGGACATGACCATCTTCCATCCACCAGAGGCCAAGAAAGCTTCCTCCATTGCTCAATGTGCAATCTCAACCTTATCATTATCTCTGTGAAGCAGCTCTCATTTTTCAGTGTTTCATAATCTCACTCTCTCTCTCTCTCAATGTCTTTTTTTCTCTGTAAAGATGTGTCAAGTGCTAAAAAATATGCGTGCTGAATTGCAAATGAAGTGAAGGTGTGTTGGAGTCAGAGGGATTAAAAATGACCATAGGGCAAGTCTCCAAGGGGACTTTCCTTTTTATTTTTAGATGCAACTTGTATCGCTGACTGATGAAGCAAAATAACGATTCAGTCTAGCCAGTTCATGAAAGCTTTGCTGCGCTTAACACTCGCTGTCTGTTAGGTCCTTACCAAGACTGTGAGAGAAACACTCCTGCACACTGTCCTCTTACTTGCAATAAACATTATTGGAGAACACAACGTTTCGGTCATTAGACCTTCATCAAGTAACAAAGGAGGGACATGATTTTCATGCCATATATAACCTGAACCCAGAATGGCCTGGGCCAGTCACAGGACATGATGTCACAATTGGCCACACAGCCATGCAAGCATCTAAAATACATAAAACACTACCAGTATTAATTAAGAGCAATACAAATAACTAAATACCACACCATCTTGGAATAATCACCAGTTGGGAAAAGGTCAAAATAGATGTGCTGGAGCATTTCTCTCTCTTACAGCCTTTGAATCTTTTCTCTTACGCATCTGTCCATAAGACTTCATCAGTGTGCATAAGCCTTCATAAGTTGTTTTCAGGTTCTTACCCCCCCAAAAAAACAAAAAACCTGTTGCATAGGAAGTCTTACATGCCTTTTGCATTTCTGGCTTATTTGGAATAAACTGAGCAGTGATAGCAGACAAAGAAAAGAGCGCCACCTACAGAACTTCACCAACAGAAAGTCAAAGGAATGTCACAGTACTGGATGTCACAGTGCTGGAAGTGATTTCTAGGTAGTCCACTACGCAAACACCACATCAATGAGCGCTTAGCACCAAAGATGGAGATAAAAGAAATTAAAAAACAAAAAAACCTGGGTGTTACTACTTAAATTATAATGG
>OMKZ01004120.1:18310-37303 GCA_900302535.1 Neoniphon sammara
CAAGGAAGGCTAGTCTACTCATTAATCTTCTTTTTTTTCATTTTATTTTACAGGTGGGTAAAAGTTTCCAAATTGCTCTCATATATTTTTAAACAGTCTATGTTAATTGTCTTGAACCCCAACGTTAAGATACTTAAATACTAGTCTAGCTAATGTAAGTCTTTCAAAAAATTTTTTTGGCCTGTATTTTAGTAGCTGGTTTGATATAACATGTGACAACACCCTGGCTACATAATTTTATAATTGTTGATACTGATAGCTGGTTTTGTTTAGTCATGTTTTTTAATGTTTTGGTTCACTGTTGATTTAAAAATGCAGCTAAGCTAACTTTGGCTGCTCCGCTCAGCTGACCTGTTGCCATGGTGATAGAGAGCAGGGTACAGGATTGGTTACATTGTAAATAGGGTTGGATAATTATAATATGATATAGTGTAAATAGACAGCACACACTCTCACAGACACTTCATTAAGTATACCTGATAACAGGTAGAACTGCTTCAGTTCTTTGGGGCAAGTGCAAGGCTTGGTTAAAAAACAAAAACAAACAAACTAACAACAACAACAACAACAACAAAACACCTGTGCAAAGTACTCTGCATGGAGCCCTGGATTATCCAATAAAACTACTGTCCACCAATTGGAAGGCTCCCTCATTCTATGTCCTAAACAAAATGCAATGAACTTGATTGCACAAATACAAGACATAGTTCAAATTTATTGATCTCAACAACAAACAGCAGCAAATCTGGTTGTGAGGCAAGAGCGTACATTTGGAGTGAGGGAATCACCCCATCAACACAGCAGTATGAGGTATATGGGCTGAGGATAGGGTGACCTTTCTCCCACTCGCAGAATGTCAGGGAGCGCTGCGTCGCAGCCACTCTCAAGCTCACTGTTGCCTCACATTACGTAACGCTCCTGCTGTAAAAGTCTGAAGGCTGAGGCTTGACCTTGAATACTACCCTGATCAAATATCCTTGCTGCTGTCATACGACTCAGACACTATGTGCTGAAACTGGGCCACAGAGTTAACCTGTGATTTTAACAAGTGTCATGGCTCATGAAAGCTGTTGCAATAATTTAAACCACTCTTATGGAAAATTATATACAGTTTCTCTTCATTTTAGACTTAAGTTTAGCCTACTTTTACTCCTGGGAATGCTTTGCCTGTTACATAATTAATGTACTTCTTATAGTCTACTACTCACCTATTTCTACCACTACAACTACTACTATTAGGCTTATTACTAATATTGCTACTAATAGTTATACCACCACTAGCACTATTATTGCTAAATTGCTAAAGCTAGAACAACTATTACCACTACTACTATTAATAATAGTGATACTACTGCCACTCTATTCCTACAACTCCTACTACTGGTATGAATATTACTACAACTACTTCAAATAGAACTTTTGAAATACTTCACACTGCCTACACCAGTATGCAGATTTTCCAGTATGCAGATTTTTTAAAGAAAATTTTGCTCTAATTTATAAAGATTTAATTTATTAAATCTTTAAATGATTAAATTTAATGTATTAAGATTCTGTACATAAGTTCAGTAATAATGTGCAATATAGATTGCTGTAGGGAAACTGGCTCCTCTCAGAACTAGGGCCTTCAAGAAGTGTTTTCCCTAAAATGTGTGTATGTCTAATAATTCATCACACTGACAGAATAAAAATATCTTTCAGTCAGCAGTTACTGCTCCACTTTGTCCAGTAATAAAGTGGTAAATAAAAAGGCTGGTAAACTATAACCTGTGTTCTCAATAACTTTTAAGAGTTAAATCAAAATGAACCCAAATTATGTTTTACCTACACCAGTGTGACACTACTGTTAATTGCATGTCTATTATTAATTTCCCGTTATTGTAATGAATGTCAGCCTGAAAGGTGAATTCAGGTGGGCTTACTCTCCACTGCATAAATTAGTCCCTATAAGTTTACTCATTATAGCCTATGCTTGCATGTAAAATTTATTACCATGTGGTACAGAGACTTTACCCACAGTTTTAAGGAACTGAAACCATAAAGCAGCTACACTGATAGGAACACTGCAGGTCTGGTGTTGTGTGTGTGCAGATAGGAAGACGTGCGGACACAGCTCAGCGGTTGGACCTGCGCATCCACTTGTTGAGTTCACGGCTCACCGTCGCTCTATTTAAAGAGGCTGAGGACACAACATGGCACACGGTCTGGTCAGACGAGAATCGGTGGAGACGGAGATGCACAAGTCCGAGGACCAAAGCAAAACCTTCGTTTACACCAAGAAGAGGGGGTACGATGTTACTCGCAACCCCCACCTCAACAAGGTAATGAGAACTAGCGCCGTACTGTGAATTTTGACTTGTTTCTAGGCAGGACAGGGTTGACAAACTGTTATGCTGCCTTCACGTGCTGTAAGAAATATCGGAATTCTCAATAAAGTTGCAACGAACGACCTAACAGAACAGTAAATATCACTGAAAAGGTGGGATTTTTTTCTCTGCTACTCCTAACAGTGTAGAAGTTGTGACAGCAAGGGATAGCAACAACTTTGCCAGATAAATTAATTATATAATGAAAAAGATTGGCACCCAGTAAGTGTTGACTACAGGTGTAGAGGGCTGTGCAGTTTTTAGAAAAGAAATACAGTGATTGCACACTGTACTCATAACTCTGTGAGGTTTATTAACCACCAGTGCTTCACCCTTGTACTGAGCAATACATTCTACACAACTGGCATGGAATATGAGACTGTATTTGTCCTTAATACTTATTTTAAATATCAATTAGCTACACAACACAGTGCAGAATGTTTAATTAATTATAATTTTACATTATGTCCAAGGACAGCCCCCTCTTTACTTTATGAAATAAAACAGTAACCGCAAAATATACTTTATCACACCCAACCCAAATGCACTTATCTCATTTACGATTTCACGACTTTGGAACACCGGCGCTTACGAGGAGCACGTGAATGCAGCATTACTCAGCGGGGTTAGAAGTATCAGCTTTAGAGGAGGTTATATTTAGATTTAAAGGGGCCAAACGCTGCTGGCACACAGAGGGGCTTTTGTTTACACTGTCCAGTCCGTGTCGCTTTCTAGTCACCGTGTTTGGTTGCTTTGCATAACGGAATGAATGGCAGCTCTAGCCCGTTCTCCCCCTGCCCCCTCCTCCCCACCACCACCACAATATGTGATTCAGCTTGTTCTGACAGGCTGCTGTTAACTCAGTGTAGGACCTGGTATAATATCCAATAACATTAGGCCCCTACTGCTCCGCCAGCACAAAAAATATTTTATTGCATAATTTGCTTTCACTTTATCTTCTTGGCTAAGAAAAATGAGGAACAATGACTCAGGGTGTTGTTTGATGTTGCATAATCACTGTGAAAAAACTGCTGAGCCCTTTCCCTTGAAGACCTGAGTCAATGTCATGTCATGAGGTGACGGCCTCTGTGTGGTAAAACTTGTCAAGCTAGGCTGATGGCTTTTTTTTTCACCATGACTGGTTAGACCAACCCTCGTTTTTGAAGCCTGATTGGTTTCTTTGTTATTTTTTAGTCAATAGTGTAAACTCATCTTTAACAAAGAGCCCCTGGCAGCCTGTTTTGCCCTTTCCAGCATTTTCTCCTGGTTTTCATGGTGCAATGGGGCCCCATCATGACATAGGTCACCAGATCAGGCTGTGGTGGCAGGCTCTCTGTCCATGGTGCTGACTGACCATCACAACAACTGGCTGGATTCAGGGTCATTCATGTGTCAAGTGCTGTGCTGTACAAGCACTTAATGTAGTCATTCACTGTCATTTGTCAGACTAATTCAGGGACATTCATGTAATGTTTTTTCTTCTTCTCTGAGTTACACATTCACCATATTTTTTGCACTTGTACTGGCCTAGTATGTTGTCACTCTGGAATTTGTAGCAAAGTAATAAAAAAGTGTAAATGACAGGCTAATCTTTCAGCTTAATTCTGTTTCATTTTACTGTGAAACATTTGTGCCCAAACAGAATATTCAAAATATCTTAAGATGCGATAATTTGCCCTGCTGTCCCCAGATGCTTCTCTCTCATCTGTTCCAAAGGTCATGTTTCACCTCTGATAGTCTCACAAGCCAGACTCCATTCAGCACTGTAGGCCTTTAGGGTGAAAGCTGCGTGATAAAAGCTGCCGTTTACCACAGTTCAAGCGGCTGCCAACCTGGGTGTTGTCTGCCCTCAGCTGATAAGTCAGGCTGTAGAGTTCAAATACACCAGTCTCTGTGGAGTGGGGAGGGGAGGGGAGCGGTGGGAGTGGTTGTGGCTGTGAAGATCAGGCCTCTGCTGGCTGCACAGAGCGCTATTTGTTAGGCAAGTTAATGACTCCACTCCTGAGACCACGTATTGCACATCAGCTCTGTGTATGTTGTGTTGTGGTGTGGTAAGGTGTGGTGGGGTGAGTACATAGATTGACTAAGACGGCGAATTAGGTCACCATTTGTAATGCAGGTGTGCCTAGCCAGAGGGAGTAATGTTTTGTAGTCCAGAGTTAGTGACAAGGAGGGTGAATGGCTGCAGCCATGTTAGTTTTTCTTCAGAATCTTTCATTTATAGATACTACATGTAGCATTTCAATATCAATAAATTATTACCAAGTCAGTTTTGAAACATTGGCATATTTCCTGTAAATAAATGAGACCATCAGCGAGAATAGCTTCTACACTTCATTTATGCATCACACATTGCGTGCCACCAGGCTGGATTTAGCAGGAAATCAACTGGATTGCTTTTCAGCACAAAACAGGAAGAAGGTGCTGTTCTTCCAGCATAAATGGAGTAACTGACATCATCATCTTTATTACACCTTTTAATGGGGTTTATTGGAAATGTGGTCTTAAAATTAAAACACTGGCACTTGTAATACCACTGGTGTGAGATTGTTCTGACTGATCTCATTTGTTGACTGTAATTAGTCCATGGTGTTGCAATCAATTTGACAATTATGTGTTGTCATTCCTAAGTTTGACATCCTTGTGGAACTAGTCAGTCCATCATCCTGCAGAACCTGATAGTAGAGATGAGAGAAAGTAGTGACATTCATACCCATGCAGTCATAATGCATGGATGGCCATCATAAGGCCTGCACATCAGTCCACTCAACACCTCAATACAATAAAAGATTCTGAATGAACCTGTTAAACACAGTCAGCGCTACATCATAGGGAACTTAACGTGGTAATATGAGAGATCTTTGTTTTTCATACCTTTGGTACTAAGCAGTGATGCAAATTTTGTCAAAGATTTCTAGTCCCTTATCATTAACCAATTATTAACTATTAACCTATAAGCTTAATTGAGCCCATGGACACAACTAGTTTACTATGACCCATTCAAAAATTACAATGAAAAATGGAACTTAGAGGAGTTTGTATTGTGGTTCAAGGTTCTTACCAAACACATGGACACAGCAGTGGATTGTCTTCCATCGTCCGACAGGTGTTGTGGATGCTTGCTTTTCCAGTGATAGATTACTGCATTGTACATGTGCTGCTACTACATTTGAACAAAGCGTCCCACATCTCACACCTAATGTCCTCGGCCTTATCAACAAAATGCTCCCAAACTGAACTCCGCTTTCCTCACTTCATCTTTAACCACCTCACAGGAACTCACAGGGGTGGGTGCGTTTGTATGATCAGAAACTGGTTTTAGAGTAATGTTGCCCATTTGTGTTTGATTTAAATATTGGCCAAAGTACAAAATGTCTTGGCTACTGTATGTGAAATTAACCTTTTGACTGACAGGATTAATCCGTTAGACTTCTTATTGGTGGTTAATGTTAATCACTAGTTAATCATTAGTATTAAGTGCTCATTGCTGTAGTGTTCCTGCACTGCACTTTCCAGAGATCATCTGTTCACCAGCACTGATTGACATCTTTTTCCATTTTCTGTGGATGGAGTTTGAGTTTCTGCAGGTGGCTCTCTTTTCTTTGTCTGTTCAGCCATGACGACTATCCCTGCTCATGCTAACTACACAGTTTGTCTTTCTAGTCGACTTTTTATCCTACCAAGAACATTTATAATATGGACACTTGTTTGTATAAAAATGTCACAAGTTATTACTTTAACAAGTCTCATGCCTGATAAAGTTTGTTATGTTTTTGCGGCACAAGAGGGATTATCTGAGGGTGTGCTGCTCATTTTTTCTGCTGTCCTTTTTTGTACGTTTGCCTTACTGAACTGATTTCCTTTCAGCCCCATTCTTCAGACTGAGAGGCTGGCTGTTTGTAGTGGAGGTCAAAACGCAGGCCTATATCTTTAGCCCATAAACTTGGCCCAGTGAACTGTTTGTTTATATCTCAATTTACACCTCAGGGCCCTGAATGGACCCAGTATACGAGAGGGCTCTTCAATGCACTGCTCAGATTAGTTGACCCAAATTCATCTGGAAGCATGATTGGTCTACCACTTAGTACGTTACACCATGTTTTGTCTATCTCAGTGAAAGTCTGTTTGTAATTGGACCTCAGGCATTCAAATCTGCCTTCAGTGCACTCTTGACATTAAACAAGTGTGGAAGGATCACACATGCAAAGCGGTCAGACAAGGTAAACTGAACATCATTGTCACTTTACTCACTACCTTGAAATGCTCTCTCTCTCTCTCTCTGTCACACACACACACACACACACACACACACACACACACACACACACACACACACGCACAGAGTTAAAAGTCTCTTTCTTTCTTTCTTTCTTTCCTTCCTCCCTCCCTCTTTCTTTCCCCTTACTCTCTCTTTTTTGTGAGGGGTGTGAAGAGTGAATGTTATGAGAGTCAAAGCTCTTTCATGTTTTTATGACAAGGTTTTTCATCCTGCTTTAAAGCTGGCCATCCTAGCAAGGCAGGGGCTCAGAATTTGTGTAATTATTTTGTTTTGGAAAAAAAAGAAGTCTGCTTAATAAGATTAATTAAACGAGTCCAGGAACTGTGCCTGAAACCTTCTGCAGCAAGCATATGCTTTTTAACACTGAAGAATCTGCCTTTAATTTACCAGTGGACAGACTGTACTCGCTAGTCAATTTACAATTAGCTGCTCAAAAGAAAATTGAGGTCAGATTCTGAAAACCAAGGCTTCAGTTTATTTGGTCCATTTCATAATGAGCTTTTGGTAGTCTCATAGTATCTGCAGTTTAATGACAACTTTATACACATGCAGGAGTCAACCTTTGGCCACAGTTTGTGTTTTGAGGAGGTACCAAACCACAAATATTCCTATACATAGTACTGCGGTGCAGCACAGATTTAGCTCACCTTGGCTGGAGTTGGTTGAGTCAACCTGATACTCTCTGCAACACCGACTACCCCAATACGCAGGTTAGCAGTATAGCATTAAAAAGCTTTCTTATGCAGCCAGGTGAACCATCCACTGTCAACCCTGTGCGTGAACCAGGGTGAGGAAATTGGAGGAGAAGGTAGGAAATGACTGCTAAAGCGTGTTTGCAGCCAGGCACAGGTAGGCTTCTGTGGTTCCAGCAGTAGCACACTGTTGCCCTCCTGCTGATTTCAGTGAGCCCTGGGGAAGAGGTGTGTTTACCTCCCTTGGCCGGCCCACTTCACGGCCAACAGGAGAAAGTCACAGCACAAGCTGCTAATTGATGCTGAGGGACGCAGCGCTGAAAGCGGCCTGTCCTCACATCCACAGGGTTCGATTTCCTTTTAATCCCCTCTGCGCTCACCACACACATGCATACACACCCACATATACAGGTACTCACATACACATGCACAACATGCGTACCGGCAAAGATATATGGGCACCCGCACAAACACACACAGCTTTACCCCTAGCCTACTCTTTGGTTAACACTCCCTGCTCCCTCTCCAGAGGTGGAACCGGATATTATAGGTGTGTTTTGCATGTGTGCACCATGCAATAAAGACATAAAGTGGGGTGTGAGGTGTAGAAAGGGGTCTCTGTGGGGAGGAAGAGAGTGCTGGCCACGCTCCACAGACGTCCTCTGTCTCTCTGCTTGATCACGCATTAATGAGGCGTCTGTGTGAATCTTAGCCCTCACTACATTTCTCTGATGCCGGTTCCGCCTGCTGTGGCCTTGAAAAACAACAACAACAAACCTCTCAGTGCCCCATATCAGTGATGCTGTTTCACCTCAAACACTGAGCTGAGCTGTTGGTGCACTGGTCACCAACACATGCCCATTTATGAAGTCTGTACTTGAGGTGAAGGTGTGTGCTGTAACAAGTGCAGTCAGTCATGAAACTTGGAGAGAATGGGAACCACGGCCATTTTGCGTCCCTGTGGAGTTTGTCATCCTGTGCTACATACAGTAGCTATCAGGTTCACTTTGTGTCAGCTATGTTATTTTGCACCTGCAAATAATAGAGAGTTCAGTCTCTGCAAGAACAGTAGGCCCCAATAGAGAAATTGGGCAGCGACATTTTGTTTATTGAGTTTTTTAAAATAACTCATGCATTATTGGAGCCTGTGAATGGTGTACAGAATGGCGAACCCATGTCTGGACAGCACTGCAATTGGATGCCCCATTTGTAACCACAGGCTCCACATAGGACATTGCAAGATGGCCTGTTGCATGAAAGCCTTACATTAAGAATCTCAATTCTTGGCAAGCACTGAGCAACAGTTTATCTGACTGGGCATATGGGATGTGCTGGTATGCCAAATGGCCAAGCCCCTTAATGGGGTTGGGGTTCTGATAAACCCTCTATAGCAACTGGAAGTCATCAAGCCCTCATGTTGAATTTTACCAGTTTTTGATGCTACACTCATTGACTTTTTCTCTCAGAAGTTTTTTTTTCCCCACTAGGCAAGACATGAATAAATTTAGCAACAAACAAACAAATGACAAGAAATAGGCCTAGCTTCCAGCTCTGTAATGGAAATATTTCTGCATGAGTGTTTCTGTGACTCTGTGAATTCTCTCCTTTGGTTTTGTGTTATGTTTTGTTGGTTACTGGACAGCGATTGATGGCTTTTTCATGTGAAACATAATGGGCTCCAGCCGGGTCTATGTCACTGGCAGGGTCTGATAAAGTTTTATGGCAGCAAGTGTACCCTAATACAATTATGTCACAATTGGTAAAAGGTGCCATTTAGGACCTGGCCATGACTTTAGCCAGTGCAGAAAGAGTCTGGAGCTATTTCCCCCCTGAGTCACAGTGTCGGTATGACATCAGGATAAAGTTTGTTTTGTGCATAGTCAGAACTATAAAGGCTTTATTCTGGCATTTCTTCATGTTGGCAAACCACTACAGCTTTGTTTATGGTAGTGGAGTTCTCGTAGGCCTTGAAAGTCCTTGAAAATTTGAAATCCATTAGTGTGCCTCAGCTCTCTGGATCTCTCTGTGGGGGATGTTTGCTCTAATGTAACAGCAATTTTATACTAACAAATTAAACAAATTAAACTAACAAATTAAAAACTGAGGCCTCTATTATTTCTAATTTTGACCAATGTCACGTCTTACAGAAAAACATGACAATTTTGAGTCCTTGAGTTTCACCAAACAAGATGAAAAGCGCATGGGAACCTTGACTACAGTTTGACGTTATATGGCCTGAATACCAATCAACTGTGGTTTTAATTACCTGCATATTGTTGTTTAGGATGAATAAATGAGTTTCCCAAATATCACTGAACAGAAGATTCTGATCTCATCCCACAGTCTCTGGAGGTTGGGGAGGCCTCATGTGGCAAAGCCAGATGTGTTAGTGTTGTACTGCAGGTTGTTTAGAGGTGGATGACAGTGATTATATGAGGCTGAGCTCAATGATGCCTGCAGTAAGATTACAAGCCTCCGTTTAACTGAGCAGCGAAAATGGTACAAACCTTGCTCTGTTCTGGCTTCGTGCAGACCAGCTGCACTTGTCAATCTCCCTTACTAGGTGGGCTAGTGCTCTGTATGTGTGTGTGCTTGTGTGTGTGTGTGTGCTGTCCCAGGTGTGGCCAGGTGTTTCATGGCGACCGCACGCGTTGCTGGTGGCCAGACATTCCTCTGACGGACTGGAGTGGAGAGGCCAAACAGAAAGAAAGTGCACCTTCGTTCCATAACTCACCTCCAGTGACACCTGCCAACCTGCACTTACACGCACACACACACACACACACACACTGGAGTAAAAGGCAGAGATCTCTTGATGAACCCGTTGACTCATAGACCTCAAAGTACCTTCCTTAGAATATGTTCAATAGTCAAACAGCCTAGTGTTTTCTGGTCAGTGGTGTGTCAGAGCAACTGTCTCTAACAAAGGTAGAGAGTAACACACATGTACCTCTCAGGCTGTGTTTATTCAGCAGAACTCTCATCCAAATGGCCCTACCTCTTTAGTTCAGTTTCTGTGTTTTTTGTAAGATGGTCTTCATTCAAACGAGGACAATGGAGAAGCCATTAGACTGTCCCAGACAGACACACAGGGAGACAGTCTGAGCCTCATCGCCTTCCTATGAAGCCCGCCTCAAGCATTCTCTCACTTCTCTCACCCCCTCCTGTCTTTCTTGCAACGTCTTTCCCTCCTCAATGCTGCTTTTGTTTGTTATATTTGAAAAGGGAGGTCTTGCCATGTCCTAGCAGAAATGTCACTATGGAGATTCAGCAACAGGAATGACAGGAGTAATGCGTTTTGTTTTGGGTTTTTTTGCACAAAGGTAATGGTAATATTTCATTTGAGTACTCTGCAACATACTGGATGTATTGCCATGAAGTACCAATGGTTTTACCCTAATCAGAGAGATTAAGAGATTGCAGTCACTCTGACTTTTATAATCCTATATTGATTACCATAATACTGTAGGCTTTGTGCAGTTGCAGCCTGATAAAAAAAGGCCAGTGGGTTAGTGCTTTGGTTTATCATATTTAGCCCAATTCCAATAGGACTTTGTCTCATGAAGGACCAGAACTCTATGTTGTCAAAAGGCTAACTTTGCACTTTCTAGTGCAAAAATAAAACTCCCACCAATCACCAGTGTTGTCTTGATTCCAACTACTCCCTCTCACTACTGGATTACACTCACACACACAAGGGAGTCGAACGGGAAAAGGCAGACACCAGATATAGTTATTTCTTTCTGGAATGAGGAACCGTGCCCTTTCTCTCTGACCATGAGCTACAGCTTTACTGGTGACAGCGTTATGGCCCTTTCCCCCATTGAAGCAACTATGGCATTTGCCTTGCCAAGAGACACAGTCTTTTCTTTCACTCCTTTTTTGTCTTTGGGAAGATTCTTTCAGACAACTGGCTCCCGTGCAGGTGGCCTTTTCAAAAGAGACAACAGAGTTTACTGCCATCGCAGAAAGCAACAAGTTACAGCAACACACTTTTTAGTGGGACCTCTTGGTTTCATTGGTTTGACATATTCAGCTCTTGGTATTGATGCAGCTCCTCCTAAAACTGAAGAAGTTTAAGTTGACAGTTGAGAGACTGTTTTTTCCTGAGCCTTCATCTGGGTTGGGGTCACGTTTGGTGCAACTTCCTCTTTGTGAGAGGAAGCAATAGGACTTAAAGGAAATGTGGTCTTAATTTTGAGGAACTCTAGCATTGTCATTCCATGAGATAGGGATTACCAGCCCTCACAACCATGGTCTCTTTTGCTTATGGTTATTATTACCAAAATAACACAATGTGACAATAATGAGCTGATGTTTTAAAATGCTACATATAGCACCTGTAAGAGACCGCACAACTGCAGTCAGTCCTGATCTCGCTGGACTCATATGACATTCCCCAATTCTGGCCTGACATGATGATATTAACCTCTCCATGCTCTTGCTTCTGGGTATTGGCTGCAGCATTAGACAGTTATTTTGAGATTGAGTCTCAAATTGGATTAGCCTTATCTGTAAGACCAGAAAGAGATTAATTGGAGATTTCCTATGCTATTTAGATTGAGTTCAGCCAGTGGAGGCTCTACAGTTAACACATTGTATAGACATCTGTCTTATCATTTAAGCATGGTTTTACTGTTATGTAAGTGACTAGGATTTTGGTTTACAGTGTGTACTTGTTTTGTTACTAATGGACTTTTCATTACTATGAACTCAGCTGTAGACTATTCCTTGATTGCAGCTCCAGGGAAAGGAGGGCATAGAGGAGTGTTTATTAAGAAAGAATCACCAGCACCAAAAGCATACCTTAATACGAGACAGGCTATAGGCTAATTTTGAGTGACAGTGCTGCCTGTTTGCATAAGCATAACCTGCATCAGACCGAGCTGTCCAGGCCCAGACTGTCCTCAGAACTGGGCTAATGAGTGCTGAAGAGCCACTGGCCTAAAGTATGTGAATGTTTGGACCCATGGCTTCACAGAGTTGCCGATTTGTTTAGAGGCTTGGACACTTGCCCGGCAACACTCAGGCTCCTGAGGGACCTGGACCATGGAGCATGAAAAGGCTGCCTCAAGGGGACTGGTTGCTTTTGTAAGGTCCTACATGTCCGCTACCTCCGCCCAGTTGTGGCTGCCCTCCCTAAGTCAACAGCGGCTCGGTTTTCAAGGCTGTTTAACCAACAAGTGTGTCTATACATTCACAAGTTGACACCTTCTGATTTACAGAGCCCTGTGCTCACATTTGCTCTTGATGAGGAATTCAAGACGCTCCTTTTGGTCAACCTTGGAGCTCAGCATTGCTGCAGCTCATCTGGGTGGGGATGGATACCATGACTCACTGAAGTGGGAAGTAAATAACAGGCCACGTTGTTGTTTGCTCCCTAATGGTGGATTTGGATCCGAGATGTGCTGTTGCAGTCCATCTGGAAATCTATCTGATAGATGCTTGTTTATGATTGCTCAGCCAGCTGCCAATGAGTTCCTGTGGGCTGCTCTCTGGAGTTGACCGCTGGTCACCGTTGCTACTTTATCACATCACATGGTGTTGAGTCCCAGTCAGCCAAACAGATACCTTGTCTGTGCAGATACAACACTCAGCTGTTATCAGTCGAGGAGGAGTCAAGTCGTAGCAGGCTTATTGTGTGGAGTATGATAGCATTTTTTAGGGATGAAAGTGACACTTTTGAATTTAGAGGCCTAAGATAGATAGGTGGGAGCTGTGAGTCTGAGTCAAGTTTTGCGCTTGTCTGGAAAAACAAATACCTTTTTGAAGGTCACAGTGAACTTTTATCCTTCCTACCATTCCAGTCTCTTTCCCAAACAAAACTTATAAAATTTAACTCACAGATCCAGCACACCAGGCCCTATCTCTGTACTGATTTCTTACTCATTTTACTACCACAGGAATGCAGGCTGTCTCTCAGTGCTCATATCTGTCTGGATTATTAGTGCAGTACAGACATGTTTACATACTGATAGAGAAAACATTAGCTATCTTTCTGATTAATGCATTTGGCTCTCAGAACAAAGTTTGGACCGCCACAATTCTTAGCCCGCTAATGACCAAATCTGTTTAGGAATGAGAGTGCACATTTAGGCCTTACACGGCACATTTGTCGGGAGGCATCCGTTGGGAAAAGCTTAGTCAGGCTGTAAGATCCAGAGGAGGGATGGATTGGAGCTGATGTGTGCTCTTTCTCTTCCTCCTGAGAGGAAGGGATGGATTTAAAGGGCTTTGTTTTCAGGGCAATCCTCTTGAACCATGCTACGCTGCCATTTTAGCAGGAAACAGATGGGGGGCATCTGGCCTTTGCGGAGAGGGTGCATGGGATTTGAACACAATAGAGCAACCTGTTGCTCTGTCACTTCACACCGAAGACATACACTCAGAAGTGAGAGGCTCCAGTGATGAAAGAGGAATGGAAGAAGATGGAGGAAATAGACAGTGCACTGTAAAAAACGTTCACCTTAGCATTTAGCTTCATATTCAGTCATAACATCACATTTTTACTAAAACAAATGACAAAGCAAGTTGCTAGAAACAAGTGTCAGCACCTTTGAAAAAGGCAAGAAAATTCTTGAAACAGGTTGATCAACACTGGAAAAAACATTTTTTCTCACTGCATTGGCAAGTTTCTTTTCTTCTTCCTCTTCTTCTTCCTCTTTTTTTTCAATTCAAGATACAATGACCTGTTGAGATGAATGTATTTTCCAGTGTTGAATTCCAGTTTTTCTTAGGCTTGCATACCACTTAATTTATCTTATGAAGTTTATGACCCAGCGTTGTTATATGTGACTTTTTGCTGAACTTTGCCTTGAAAAATCTTTTCTTCAAAAGCAAATAAAAAATATTTGCCCAATGCAATATTTCTCTTAAGCCTGAGAGTCAATAATAAGTAAATTTTTTTTCAGTGCAAACACTTGCTGAAATCATCGGCCTGCTTTCTGAAGAGCAGTCTCCATTCTGCTTTACAAATTATCAACAGTAACAATGTGTAGACTGTTTCACATAACAGCCGTCCCCTTAAAATTTCCTATCACTTGTTTTTCTATGAAAGATGACCAAATAGTGATTGTAAATATTAGACATGGACCATGAATTCAAACATTTCCCATTTCACACTTACAAACCAGCCACAGAGCTCAAAGCATAGACATGTGATTTATTTGAGTAGTGTTGGAGGATTTCCAACACAGTCTCACTCCTTAGTATTGAACAAAGGTAGAGACCTTGTGTCATTTATTGTCACAAGTATATGTAATATTAGCCTGTATGTAGAATCATCTGTTTATTTATCTATAAATGTGCATTATATTTAACCTGCATGAGGAAAAAGTAACACTGCTCATGTCTGAATGATTTTTAAAAGGCTGTACTACTTTACTTACAGCGGGATTTCTCCAAAGTTTCAAACTGTTCAAATAGGGTTATTTTCTGTATGATCGGTGTCAGTGTGATTGTCTCACATCTTGCACCGAATGGCCAATCTGTCTGATACTCCATACAGGTGGTCTGCTGTTTCTCACTTTGGCAGGTTTATTGGACTCAGTGTGCAGTCCTGTCCATCACTGAGCACTGATGGTTTCCTGAGACAAGAAGAAAGGCAGGAGGTGAAGGAGTGGGTTAGATCGCATCTCAGCCTCAGCAGGCTACAATCTATCATTAGGGAACAGTGGAAAAAACTGCCTGATGTTGCGTGTTGGAGAATGGTGATTGCAATGAAACAATCCAGATGAGCAGTATAATGAAAGCAGGAAGAGGGCATGTAGCACCTGATAATGTAACAAGCACTGGATAATGTAATAACTTGGTAAAAAGTAAAAAAAAATTACCCTTTTATGGAGTCAAATACTGTATGTACTAAAACTTTATGTAATAAATTACTGGATAATAAACAGCATTACAGTATTACATCAACATAATAGATTTTTCACTGATGATGTAATAATATTATTTACTCTTAATTTAATAAGATTAATAAAAATGTCATCTTGTCATCTGTCAGTCTTGAGATATTATTGTCACATCATTATGACATAATCAGTTAAAAATACAGTTATAAAGAAATTAATTGCCTTTTAATGTAATACTATGATATTGCATTATCTGAGATTTCACTACATTAACAGGTTATAGAACATGCTTGATCTATTTAGAGTGATGTTCTTCTCCACATTATCAGGCAGTTATTACATTAAGAAAAATGAACAAATTACAAACATAAAATGGAGACAAGGTGACGAATATATAAACCGTTGCGATCTTATATGATCATGCAGCCACATATGAAATGGTAAGGTGAAGAAAAATGCCCAGAGGCTCATTTTTGTCCTACGCATTTTGCCTTTTACTGTAGACAGTGTCTTTTGGCTTTCTGGTATTTCTATACAAAAAGCATTTGAACCATTTTAGCAGACTGAATAGTTTCTCTAAGAGGCCTGCGGTTGAAAAGCGATATTTTACTGATTCCCCTTGTCTGTTTGTATATACACTCACATTGGTTAAAGTTGTTAAATGAATAGGAGAAACAAAAATGTCAAGTCTCTCCCTTTCATGTAGTGGCCTTTATGGCTGGTGCTTGAGCAAACGATTGCGTTAGCATGAAGTCGTTACAAGAGATTCATTGTGGCCGCTTGTAATGGAATTTCCACTAGAGAGGGAACTTCCCCTATAATACAGTGTAGATCGGCCTCAAGGTAGCTCTGGAGTGTTTCAAGGTTCCTGAGTGAACCAAGTGGACACACACACACACACACACACACGCAGTCAAGTAAGCATACACGCACACACTCATACAGAATAGTGCAGGGTTTTCCATTGGACATTACACCTGCAGGCAGAAGCCATAAATAACAGTCTCATTCACTCTTTGTTTACAATTCGGACAATTTAAGACATCCTCCTCTTTCGCTGTTCTATGAGAAAAACACTTTACAGGCTCTCAAGGTGGCGTTTATAAAATGCTCGGCCCTCTTCAATGGAGACTGAAAAGGAGCGAGGTGTCAGAGGGGCCGTTTTTAGCCAGAGGAAAAGAGCAGGGGAGGGAGGTTGGTAATTGTATACTGCGGCTGCCACCATGTTCTCAACACAAAATCACTCATATTTGTCAGAGAGCGGTCATCAGGGTTTTCAGACATGAGTGGAGGTTTTCAGACGTGGAGGAACTCGTGTCAGGGAGAGAGAATTGAGTCATTTGGAGGCCATTTTGTTTGCCATAGGACTCTTTTGTGTGTCAGTGAAACTGTGTGTCACGGCTTCAATCCGCCTGGCAATTGAAGGCAGAGATGTAACAGAGAAGACTGGTTCAGTCGATCTGTCTGGTCGTCTGACCTTGACCGTCTCGTTGCTTCCTCAGAGCTCTGAACCCCGACTATTTCAGGATTCCACTCTCCTACTGCATGTTGAGACTATCGCTGCAGCTTGGTGTGCTCGCCTTTGCTTAGGCTGAAAAATATTCAAGTAAATGTCTAACCCCATGGGTATTTTCAGTCTGTTTTGACACACTGTTTACATTCTCAGAAATTTACAAATGTTTTGGTAGCGATGTGCCTTCATTTGTTTTGAGACTGGCTCTGACAGACGCGTGTCTCTGGTGAACATGTGCGAGCCGTGTGTCAGTGTGGCTGCGCTGCTGCTCCCTTGGCAATCAGACGCGGTTTTCTGCCTCTGCTTTCGGAGGAACCCCTGATTGAGCTATTTTCAAACCCAAAGCCACACTGATGATTCTGTTTCTCATGCTTGCCTCTATCTTAAATATAACCAGATATTAGACAAGCCAAGCAGAGTCTGTATGGGGAGCGGGTCAGAGAAATCGGCACTGCTGGATGGGGAAGAGGTTTATAGGTCATAGGTTTAAACCAGTTTGACAACTCTGTGATTCACATAGCAACAGGCAAATGGGCAGCGTTGTTTCCCAACCCGATGGCCCAGGTTTGATCTCTCCTGTGGCCATACTTGCTGAAGTATCAGACCAAAATGCTCCTAATAAGGTAGATAAAAACACATTGTCAAACTTCTGTGAGTCTTTTAGTCGACATTAGTTTGTTTTTATTCACATATAGTGCAAGGACAAGAACAGCATGTTTTACTTCTTCATATTCATGCAGGTATCAGATACTACCTACCTGCTGGAGAGACTTAACCTGGCTGATCCTGTAAGCCAACCAGAGAGCAACAAGGGAATGTAGAGTTTAATTAAGATTACTGAATAAAAAAAAAAAATCAAAGAACACGATCAAAGATGATTTAGTACCACTGAAATTCCTCTGAAATTTTGAAATCTATTGTTCATCTAATGCCATGAAGTAACAGAAGTATATCTTTCTCAGATCACACATATATAGTACGTAGCATCCTGCATCTTTGTCCAGATGCTAAATTTGATTGAAACAGACAAAAGACGGTGTCACATTTCTTCCAGGCTTTATGCTAGGCTCTATGTAGCTACAGCAAGATGACCCCATATAGATGGCCTACTTGTGTGGCTGCCATTTCCACTTGATTGCTGATGCTTGTGGAATTTATATGGTGTTGGATGACTGGTATGACCATTTTGAACAATGCGTCCAGTGATGCCTGGGCTTCCTCAAAACCAGGAAATGGACGCGTGTGCCCAATATGTAGCTCCTGAAAATGATATGGTTTTAGTTTACTATGGAACCCAGGAAAACTCTTGGGCAGAATCCATTTAGTTGTATAATTTAGGTGATCCTGCCGCTGAGACACAGACCCCCCATAGTGTAAGAGGTATGCAATTATTCAGTGCAAGCAGTGGGTGATTAATAGCAGCCATGCTCAAACACACACACATGCTCTCTTTCCCTCTTAGCTGACTAGAGAAGATGGATGGAGAGTGACAGATGATATATGAGCGAGGAGGGCAAGTGCTTGCGGGGAAACTGAAGGAGTTCATGGTTACGGGTGAACGGTTCAGGGTTGGTATTTGTGTTGGACAAGAATCAGCTCCATACAGATTGATGGTCGCTGTATGTTTTGCAGATCAAACGCACAGAGTGAGCATGAACACACACATGCATGCACACATTGGCGTGAATGGACGCATTCATTTTGCCCTTCCCTCTCTCATTCTGTTCCCTCTCTCTCTTATCCTCCCTCCTCCAGCACACGCTTAGCCAGTTTGCATTGGCGCAGTTGTAAAAGGTGATTGGTGGTGTTTAGACGTGGCTCCTGCAACACGTCATACGTCACTGAAGTGGGTCGTTCGGAAACCACTAAAACTACACTACTGCGGTTTAACACCTGCTCTCTTTCTCCTTTGACTCCTTTGTCTCCTTGAATTGGTGCTGTGGATAACTGATATTCAATGTCTTTAAAGTAGACCATTTTCATGCCAAAACTACCCAAAATGACAACTATTCAGTGTTTTCCCCTTAAGTTTATTCTTAGCATGGTGGAAAAGCACCTGAAACACCATTTAGATCATATAATAACAATAATACATACTTGATAATATATTCATGCTGACAAATCCATTCAAAATTGTTTCATCTGTATCAATTCAGTTTTTCTATTTTACTCTCTCACAGCCACCATCCTTTCTCTCTCTCTCTCTTTCTCTCTCTCTCTAAGTATCACCTCTTCACCGTTGCCACGAGCGATAACGCACAATGTCTCTTGTAATGTTTCTCATTAGTCT
>OMKZ01004129.1:16608-38163 GCA_900302535.1 Neoniphon sammara
TGGTAACAGCAGGCAGTTCAGCTCCATAGGAGGAACAATCAGAAGGAGAAGGAGAGCTGGTTACCCTGAGAACAGGCAGTAAGAAGCAGCTCACTGGGCAGAATGACTCACAGATAGGGCCATTCAAACGCACATGATGTCTGTGGCTGCAGCTTGCCTCTTTCACACCACACTAGGTTGCTGGGCTTGAACGGATAGACTTCTCTAATGCTAATGTGCTGTAGCCTAATGTTGTGGAAACAGATGGAGCTCAGTCATCAGGGTTGAATGAAACAGTAGACAGAGAGGTGGAAAACATGCTTTGGAGTGTGAGTGATCTCATCAAAACATCAGAGGGATCACATACAGCAGGTCTGCTGCTTTTGAGTTGGTGCCTGGACAGAAGAAATATGAATAAAACATGATGGAAGTCTGAGGCAACATGGTTGCCAACCGAATGGGAGGTTTGGAATATCTAAGCAAAACATTTATTCATGACCAATGTAGTGAATACCGGATGTTGTTTAAAGGAGGCGAGGGGCTCTGACAGGAATAGTGAAATACAATTGATGGATCACAGCGTTATCGATTGGTTAAACACAGGGATTTACCTGCCATTGACTGAAATGCATATAAATCATCATCATCATTTCTATTCTGTGCGCTGCAGCCAATAAGTAGAAAAAAATGCCCACCTGAGAGGATGTCATCTTGGCTAAAGAATGCACTTGGCCTTCTTACCCTTAGATAATAACTCACAAGAGATGTTCAAGTCTTTCTAAATGGGTTAATGAAATCTCAGACTTTACCCAGCTGAGGAAGGAGCTATTGATCCCACTGTGGGGAGGAAATCCTATATCACCATGCCAGTTCAGATTAATCATTGGGAACACTGTATGACATTGCTTTGCATAACGACAATGATCACACCCTCTCTGAGAGAAGTATGGAATAATAATTAGGGAATGATGACTCAAAGTCAGAAAATAGGCGCCTTCAGTATAAAGCAAAATGTTGTTTACCAGTCTGTTGGAGGTAATATATGTAAGATGGAGGGTGAATGCAGAAAAGTAATCAAATGATTTCTAGAGTTTCTATCTCCTGTTTCACCTCACTATTTGTTTGGTCAATAGCAGCCGCTCCATCTTCAATGATGTGGCGACGTCTGGAATAATACATAATGTGTTCCAACCAAATGTGGCGAGTGGCTTAATAATTTTCACTCAGAGAAAATTACTCTTTTTCTCGGTGACAAATATCTTTCATTGGCCCGCTGGCTTTGCTGCGTCATCCAGCAAATCAATGAAATGCAGCATTCATGGGATAAAATTTTCCGGATATTGCCTCAACAAAAAAAAAAAAAAAGGCATTTGTGTTGCACCAGGAAATGGCCCTGAACAGACATGATTGACATGTCTTCAGACTTGAACAACTCGAGGTGCGGATCTGTCAGCAGTGATCCACGCTAAGCCCTGGCAGAATAAGCTGGGGATTGGAGCAACTAGAAGTCCAGCTGGGGTGGATGTCTTCGCGGTGACATTGTCGACTGTGACAGCCTCCTGTTCTCCCACAGACAGTAAGAATTTATGGAAATGGAAACGGAGTGTTGAGACGGATGGGAGCTGATCATTGTCTGTCCCATGCAGCAATCAGGTGGAACCCCGCAGGGCTGAATTTAAAGCAAATGTGCCCTATAAATCTCCAGGCTTCTCTGGGCAGCCTAATGAAAACTAATAGACAGGCTGTGAAAGGAGCCATCCATTCTCCTAGTTTCCACGCCCAATAACGGGTTACTTTCCTGTTGGTGTCGAGGTAAAGCTATAAAGTGTTTACATGCAAGTTTCTCTTGGGGAAAGTCACTTAAAAAAGTAAACTAGCCCCGAACAAGACTTCTTTAATTATTGATGTCACCTGAATATAGACATAGAGCACAGCCTGTGTTAAATATAGGCATCACTGTTATTTTTTATTTTTATCTATTTATGTTTTTTTTGGCAAGACACCTGGAGGAGTAGGGCATGATACTGTCTAACTGTGCTTTCCCACAGCTTTTTTAAAGTGCACACTTCATTGCTTTTCATGCATTTCCTGATCCCCAAAAGTGTTTGTCAAAGTTTTGCGTTGAGGTTTGTGGTACGTGATAAATGAACAAAGTTGCCAAAAATTGGAAAATTGAGGTTTATTTTTGTGCTTGCACATGTGTATGTGCCTTTATATGTTTATGACTGCTCCTATTGTCTTATTTCCGAGAGCAGGGACTGGGGCCTGTGTGGAGCCATGGGGAAAAGAGGTTGGAGACGGGGGGAAGAGGAGAGACAGGGAGGCTGTTGGTGATCTCACCCTGCAGATAGGCACCACGGAGACGTTCCCAAATAGAATGTGACTTTGATTTCTCACCTCATTTCACTCTCAGCTGTCAGATAGGTTTCCACTCAGATGACATCTCCTTCACAACGATGCGCAAAAATGTGGAACGGCTCAGAAATGAGGCAGCTGCTGCCCTACATGCCGGGCTGTCTCCATGACATCATCACTTCTGTCGCTCTCCTGTGACTCAACAACATCGACGACAACAATTACAACAACAAACTTATGCTGGAGTCATGCAAATTATGCAGTCCTCCACCCACCCCCCCGACCAACCCACCACCCACACCCTTTCTTGCTCTCCTCCCTATTTCAGCCTGTTTGTCTCTGCCTCTGTGAGCAATTGTGACCCATTTATTGTTGATGTATCAGCTTCTTGGTTAAACCTGTGCAGACAAGTTGATGCACATCTACCCCTGAGTCTCAAACAGAAACTCCATTAGTTCTGCAGTGACTTCTGTGTTATATTTTTAAATCAATAACTCTCATTGCCTCACTCATTACAGTCATGGCTGTATCAGAAACTCCAGTATGTTTGTGCAGTAGAAACCAAGGTTGCAAGGAGCTTTTAAACGTAGCCATTATATCAATGCTGCCTGCTATTTCTTGGGGAAAATTCTATCACTAATAGATGGAAGTAATGTCAGTAGGAGCATGTTGTTCATGTGCAGACATGTTCCTCTCTTGTCTTTGTGCTACAGGTGTATAATTCACGTTGAAATGTGTTTACAACACCTGAGATGGTGTCAGGCCAGCGTGTCCCTGGTGGAAAATGAAGAAAAACAATAGCAACAAATGGCTATTTCCAGCCAACCCCAAATCCCCCGTGCAGCCTGACCACATGAATAAGATATGCGCCTTGTTCTGTAACTCCATCCTGTCATCGGTCTTGACCATCTTCTCATCTTGAATCTCAGGAGAGTTGAACAGGATTGGGGGTAAAACCCAAGTCCCTGGCAGACTGACCAGTCAAGAGGATAAGCTAGATCACACTGCCGTCTTTGGCCATAGATTTATTAGCCTTTGGGGACTGTTCTGCAACAGTATCTACTACAGCCTTCTATGGACAACGTATCAGACTCACTTGACTGGCCAATAATAGTCCTTTTCCACAGGTTCCAAAATTGTTTCCATGGGCCACGACAAATAAAGTTCCCAGAACCTAATTTTGGCCCTGCCTCAGACTGATACTAAAATCTGAGTACTGAGAACCTTTAGGAGGAGCTAGCATTGCTGTTGATCTTGACTGGTCAAGCACTGACATTTCTGTAAACATGTTGTCATTAGAGGGCTATAACACAATGCAGCCATTAAAGGTGCACTCTGCAAAAGTACAAAGGGTCAGTTGAAGTGAGGACCAATTTGACTCAAGTGAGAAAAAATGTGGAATAAGCACATAATTTGAAATGAGCTTCGCTAGTACCTTAAAGCAGCACCCACTTCAGCAGACAGCAAGTTTTTGATCCCCCAGGTCCACACAGACACACAGCAGGCAAATTTCGGGCAAAAATAGTATTCTGTATTACAATTTATTTCATTAAAGTTCTAACACACAGGAACAAATGTACAGTTACGCTCCCCTGGAATTTACTGGCTAATGCTATGGGGTAACCCACTGGCAGCAGCTCCTGCCTCTTGCTCACAAACCCTCTCTGGCCAAGGGTGCCAACACAGTGATTTCAAGCACAACAATATTCCGTTTTAGAAATCACTTTAGACATGGCATTTCTGTGGTAAAATGCACACACACCCTCTTAGGGGAAAACTTCCATAAGTGTCATCCAAAACCACATGATGAGCAAACTCAAGAGTGCCCAAATGGCTACCAAGGATGAGTAGACACACTCTTAGTATTGGAGTTAACAGCGGTTGCCAGTAAGCTACAGCTTCTAGTAAATTAACAGTAGTTGTTTGTTGAATGTGTACACATAACGTCAAATGTGTCTGCTCTTGGTCGGAGCCGGACCCGCCCAAGAGAATTAAAACATTTGTCCTCACCGCTCCCCAAAGCACTGTCTTTAGTCTGAGAGTCCGCAACCATAAAGTCCTCTCGTGAGGCAGATTGGAGCCGATGACGCAGCCGATGGAGGACTCCCTCCAATGGTGCGGCGAATGCCCGTCTGCGTGGTACTCCGGGCCCTGCAACTGGCGGGGCACGACAACAACGGAATCAACACCGGCCCATTTTCTAAATGGGGCTCCCACACACAGGCTGCTTGTTTGCAAACCTTTCGTGACTTCTCCCCACTTCCTCTAGTGGTTCGCTGGCCGCCGGTCCTCTTGTCTCTGGCCTGGTCCACACACAAAGGTCTGCTGCCCATCTCTGTCAGCCTGGTAATGCCTGATGCCAGTGTCCAATTCCTGCTCCCAAGCCAGCCTCCTCGCCACCTCCAGAGCGCCGGTTTTAAATCAGTGGCCAGCAAATCAGTGCAGCACACTGGAAGGCTTGGCATACAGGGGACCAATCACCCCCCATCCAGCTGATTTAATCAATCTGAGTGACACCTTGGAGGAGTAAGTATTTTGCATAGTGTACCTTTAAACACAACAAGAGCCAGACAACAAACTGCAAAAATGAATGGCAAAACAAAGGAAACGGCAAGTTAGAGTATTCAGTGGGAGCTCGACTCAGTTCTTATGATGCATTTTGTGGTTGGTTCTTCGCACAGTGCATATGGAAACAAAAGCCAATCGCAGAACTTCATGGGGTCTGAAAAAGCCCAGGTTATGGAGAGTTCTCGGTGACCCGTGGTGGTTGAAAAGGTCTATATGAGACACCAGGAAACTGCCTCTGGCCTTGTGATGGATTATGGTAAAGGGGGGCTCTGAAACAATGTACATGTGGTTTCTATGCCAGGCCATTTCCAAACCTGTTAGCAGTCACCCTATGGTGTCATGGGGCTTACATACCACCTGCTTGGCTTGTATTCTGACCAGAGCTGCACCACTTGGCGATGAATACTATCTCAATGAGACAGCTGGGTACTAGTAACTGGTCTCCAATGTTTCATCAACAGGGATTCATGTGTTATTCATTTGCTTGGGTTGCTGGCTCGTAGCCACGTGATGACTGTTGATCAGTGCAGTTGTATGCTGGATTGAGATTTTCGCCCTGGTAAAGTCCGCTGTTCATTATTCCTCAGATGTCCCACTGTGAGGCACAATGCTGCGGTTAAAACCATATGAATAACCTAATCAAGTCTGCGTCCTCGGGAGCTATAGCAGGTTTATAATCAAATAATAATCAAATTCTCGCACAGTTTAAAAAGCATCATAAAACTCTGTTCAATAATTCAAATAGCAAATATGATATTACCAGGCCTTGTTTATGAATTCACTACTCTGCCACCCATAAATACGCGCTTTTTTCCCCAGAGCAACTCTGACTCGGTCCCTCAGTTGAAGAAGTCAGAGAGGGCTGGCAGCCACAATATTAAAAAGGGGGAAGCCACTTGCTGGTTCTGCAATATAAGTGTAAATATGGGCACCTTAGAACAGCTGGGTTATGAATAATGGAAGCAGGTTGCCCTTGATATTCATGGGAGGGGGAATATTCTGCCACTCAAAAACAGAGAGAGAAAGTTCACAACCTCTCCTTCTACTTCCCTTTTCCTCTGTGCATATTTGCACAGCCGCCTTTCAGACACTGGTCAGAAGTGAGACAGCAGTAACGGCGCCGGGTGCTGCAGGCCTTTGGTTGAATTCACTTGTCTCTTTTATCCCTTTTCCTTAAGAGGTGCAAATCTAGAACTGTGCTGGAGAAGGATCTGTTACAGTTTGTGACAATAAATAAATAAATAGACAACACACTGCTTTTGCTGCTAAAAATGTTGTCACGTTTAGTGAGAGAGGTCAGGCTCTGAAAGCTGTAAAACAGTGCAGAGGGAAAATTTTGCCACAGCACTGTCGATCATTTTGTCAGTGGGAAAAAAAACAAACAAACCCATAGTAGGCTGTAATCAAAATTAGCTAACCCAGTAAGAAACAATGGATAACAAACAATGAATAATATTTTTTTCATAATTCTCTTATTCCTAAAGCCTCTTCAGTTATCCACATTGATTTCTGTTCCATTAAGTGATTACTGTCTGACTTCTGAATTACTGTTTCTGAAGTGCTGAGTGGGCATCTCAAGCTAGCAGGGTCAGCCGTCCCATTAGCCCTTAGTTGGTGAGAGTGAGCTCAAGGGACAGAGGAAAAGAGATGAGTATAATTCTGATAAGTGATGAGAGTTTGAGAGGCGTTGATTCTGGGAGACCATAGCTTAGTGTTGAGCCTTCTGGAGGTGTTATAGGCCTATTTCGACAAAACATCTGTGGTGGGAGGTGCCCACTTAACAACCCACTTAATGGCTCGAGCGGGACTGATGCCATCAACGCTACAGACGAGGGGTGGCACCATGAATAACTTGTTAAATCCTCGTTGCAAACCCCAAGAGGATGAATGCACCTGAGTGTTTCTTGAACTAACGCTACACTGTCGAAGAAAAGCACGGCCCTCAGTCGGCTCAGGATGCTCGGCACATTCCAGGAGGTATTTTGTGATGCAGGGATGCAACTTACTTTGTTCGTCTACCCACTTTCCCTCAGCCTGCCTCTTCTCTTTCTACTTCGCTTACCTTTTCCCTCCTACTTTTTCCCAGAGTGACCTTTGAGGACTCCCAGAAAGCAGGAGTGAACTTGTTGCTTTTCAACTTAGGTAGGCACAGCAATAACTAGCGATAGTGGAGCAAGAGAAAGTCAAAGTCATGGCACTCACTCAAAACCAACATGTGCTGTGGCTGCAGTGCAGGTCCACTGAGGCCACTGTCGGAGGAGAGACTGGTATCTGTGGCTCGTCTACGATGGATTTCTCTGTGTATATTGATATTTTGTTGAACATCAGTGCAAAATGGTGAGTCTGTGGGTCTTATACTAAAACCAGACTTTGACTGCTGAATTTTTAGATCTTTGAAACATTTCATGCACTCCGCTGTGGCTGTTAAACAGAAGAAAAGGAGTGAGTGATGGCTCTATATAATCAAACCTTTATCAAAAAAGTATTGGGTGCTTGGAAATGGGGAAACAAAGTATTCCAAACACACTCCAAATATAAGAAAATGCAACAATGAGGAAGAAACTATTAAAAAGCCTTTATTGTAGTGGATAAATCATTAAAAAAGCCAACATGTTTTGACCACTGTAGGTCTTCACTGCTGTGACTGTGTTGGAAAACTCAGTGTAATGTCACACTGTCTATGTTTAGCTGGTTATCAAAATGGATGTGGATATGTAAGATACATCAACAACAGCAGTTTTTGACAGTGCCGAAGCCTTTTATAGTGAATTTTTCTTTTAATACCACATGCAAAAAAAAAAAACGTTTGAAAAAAAGTTTGAAAATGTATGCTTGGAGACAG
Organism: Neoniphon sammara; assembly: GCA_900302535.1. Classification (NCBI taxonomy): domain Eukaryota; kingdom Metazoa; phylum Chordata; class Actinopteri; order Holocentriformes; family Holocentridae; genus Neoniphon; species Neoniphon sammara. The sequence goes on from OMKZ01004129.1 coordinate 24,353, forward strand.
TTCTATTAAAGCAGCTTCCAGGAACTTTCATTTTGTGTTGTTTTTAGCGCCCCCTGTGGACAAAAGCGGCAGTGTTTCCTGGGAATGAAGACTGCATTTCCCATTAGCACCACTGTCTCATGTCTCAAAGAAGCAAGTGAAAGAAAGACGTAACTTATTTTGAATACTATTTTTGTTTATTAACATCTTTGTACTCCCTCATGCAACAATGCTACATGTAATTGTAAACATCGGCTCTTCCGGTCTGCATGCCGTAATTTTTTTTGTCTGATTTTGCAGGGAATCTGACCTGGTGGCAGGCGTTTAGAATAACTACATAGAAACAGCCAATATTCTCATTGATGGTCTTGTTTGCGTATGTAGGTCATATAGAGGCATCAGCATTAAATTGAGACTGTTTCATAACCAGTTAAAAACTCCTTGTAGCTGCTTTAATCAAACTGTTTGAGAGACAAGTGCTATTTTAGCAGACATTTGTTTTTGCTAGACAGCTACTTGTATAGTTGTCCAGGAGGACTTTATTTTTTTAAGTATTTCATTTGGAGACAAACTATGTTAGAGTTGAACAACAAAGGAAGACTCACTGCATAGTGTGAAATACATATTCAGTTGTTTTTGCATGGCTGCTAACTGTAGATTTCCCTACAATGATCCCTATGTTATCATTATCATATTATTTCATCAAATCAAGATGTGCTCAAACTCTTGATATTCTGGTCTAGTTTTACCACATCAATTTTAATCAGATTGGATGTCTGTGTGTGTATCACAGCGAGAATCGAGAGAGGTGGAGGGAAACAGACAAAGCGCAGTCAGACACTGTGCCGTTCTCTTTCATTTCTCTAAGGGCAAAAGCCTGAACCAAATATGATGTTCAAATAAGTTTCATCAAATTGAATGTTCATTGATCTCTTAATAACTTTTGTCTTATCACTTTTTCATCAAGAGGAGTGACACATCATTTTAGTCTAATTACCATTTGAATTTCATGGTGCTTAGTTACTGCCTTGTTTCCACCCCAGGTGTAAAAAGTCGTAGATGAATAGGTTTTGTCGCGCTTTTCATCTATAAAAATTAACAGTGGCGTTCACCGTGGGATTACAGAAGTATAAAAGAAGTTTCACATCAGTCTGTCTCATGCAGCGCGTTCAGTCGCTGGTCAGTAAATCAAACTCTTGCCCGTGATATGATTTGTAAGCAGAGCACAAGATGCCACATCCCATTGGATCGGACACATTTGAATATAGAGTCAAGCGATTAACAGAGAAACCATGCATGAGTGAGCTTGCTTACCAATCTGCTCTGTGTATTAGCCAAAACATCCATATATTAAAGCTCGCGGAGCCTAATGAACATCCTGGTCTTATTGATGATCCCATTGTTGTGTGGAGGAATTTACATAATCACTGCTTTACTGAGATTAAATTTGCCTCCATTAAAATATACCTCTGTCCGCCTTCACTTTCTCCCCTTTAGCTGCGATGGTAATATTGTCTCATATACTTGTTTGTATTTTAAAAGGCGTTAGAAATCAACATTTCTTTTTTAAATCGCTTTTTTTTTTTTTTTTTTTTTTTTTACAAATTGCGCGCAGTAGAGTACAAAGTGTATTTTTTACCACTTTCTGCTCCCTGTGTCGCATCATCATTATATCTCACAATATTTTCTGCTGAGACAGGGACTTGCAGAGAGTGTTTTTATGTTCTGGGGAGTGGGGAAGGAGGAGGAGGGAGGAGGGGGGAGGAGGAGGAGGAGGAGGAGGAAGGAAGCACAGAGATAATAATTTGAAGGCTGTGTCAGTGGTAGGCAGGCTTCAGAAAACATCAGGGCAGCATTTCTGAGATAAAAACAGGTGTACCACCCTATCATGTCCTGAGAGCAACTGTGCTTTGATATGCTCTAAAGAATCCATTGAAGTCTCAGACAGCTCCTTTTCCATTTCCTTTTTTCTACTGTAATGACAGCATGTGGTGCTCGGCGAATGTTAAATCAGGGCTGCTATCAGTTCAGAATTTGTTAATTCTATTAAATTCACTGAGTTTGAATTTAAATTGGAAATCAAACAGTATGCAGAGCATGAAATTGAAAGTTGTGCTAAAGGAAGCAGAATATTGAGATTATGACGTCTTCCTCTTGAAAGCCCCTGAAAATGCAGTGAAGGGAGGTCCAGGCACCCGGATTTCTCTGAATTTCACTGAATTTAAAAGACATTAATTCAAATACAAAATCAAATTCAGATTCAACTGGAAATACAAGCAAATACACAATGAAACACCAGCCTTAATATTTTTTTTTAACACACTGCACTTTGTTCATTTGTAATTGTAAAGAAGACTCTGTATAGGCAACAGTGATGAAAAAGTGTCAAACTTACTGCTGCTTTGTGAAAATGAGATGCATGTTGACAGACGTGATGATGAAATATATAAGAGAGCGTTCATTATTACAACTAACTGGAGTTCTGTATTAAAATAAATTAATTACAGTAATATCAAGCTTTTGAGCTTACAAGGGAGAGAAAACAATCATATGAGATAATCTGTCCTTTCTGATGTTACTGTCAGACAGTAGACTCATTTCAGCTCAACGTTTCACATAGCACATCATTATAAAACCATACATACATGCATGTGTATGCTGGACACACACACACACACACACACACACACACACACACACACACACACACACACACACAGTACAAAGGCATATCCACTTGAACAAACATAATGGACAACACAGAAACGCCTAACACAGCTGAATGAAGACCCGTTTGCCAATTCTTGATTAATTCGTTTGTCCGTTTACTCAAACGCATGAGGAATTCAATTAATTTCATAATGTGGAACAATACTGGGCCTAATCAAAATAAATGAATCCACAAAACCAAATCATTGCAATTTATCACAAAAACACATTTCTCCAATTTTGTATGATGCTTTCCAATATCCACGAGCTGACCTGTTATTCCCAGTTAATTAAAAGACATATCCAGTTATGCTCAGCTTAGCCATTCAATTGGCTCTGACACATCACAGCCAAGGCTGCTCTAACAGCACCGTTGATGCAGCATGTTCTAGGTTAAATAGGCCTGCAAATACGCCTTACCTTAGATGCCACGGTGCTGATTAAATTAGTGTACACACACACACGCGCGCACACACACACACACAAACACATTAAGTAAATCTTATGGGAGAGTCATAGATAGATGCATAGACAGACAGACAGACAGACAGACAGACAGACAGACAGATAGATAGATAGATAGATAGATACCATGGAGACCCAAATTACATGCCAGAAGAAAAACATTTACTTATTGCTGATTAAAAAATAAAATGCTTTATACTTAATTAATTCTTACTTCTTAAATTCCTCATTACAATGGTCTCTTACCACTGTTTATAAAACCGTGAATCATGCCTAACAACACCTCTGAGCTGTTATAAAGTCACATTTAAAATCACTGCAAAGCTTGGACTCATTAGAGACTCACTGCAGGCTTGTTGTTCGATTTTACGATATATTAAATATGGCCAACATTCACACTCGTGGTTTGTTGGATGTAAACTTAAATAGACAGTATGATATCCACACACACACACACACACACACACACACACACGCACAGAAATTACAATACCTTGAACTTGAGTGAGCCTGTACTTATTGTTTACTTTGACATGCTAAACAGAGCTGCAGCTCCAGAGAGCGGCCCCAGCAGCCTCCTCCACAGTTACAGACTGACATCGACTTGTTTTGCCTCCTCCCTTCCTGTGCTATAGACCCACTGAGACCTGCTCTGCTGTGCCATCAGTAACCTATACAGCACCGCATGTCAACTCACAAGTGACTGCCACAAATATCAGACAACCCGGATGAGACACTTTATCACATTTCATTGCTTTTCAAACGTATTCCAAGACAAGGACAATGTGATTTATTATTTATACTCCTAAAGCCACCTTATACTTCTCTGCCAATGGGCAGGCTAAAAATAAACAATTCATTTAGGACTCCTAAGCACAGATAATGGATGCTATGTGGCATTGTCAGCTTAGACATAATGCGCTTTGAAGTACAGTGCATGTATAATATATTATTTAATAATAAACCCAACCAAATCTCCTAAATTAACTTTGATTGAGAACTGTTGATTTTTTTCCCTTTCTTGCTTAAGGGGAAGATGCATATTTTTGCATAATACTTTGAGTTTGTCATGGCGTGATACAGAAATACAAATTCAGGAAAAGAAGTCCAGTCCAGTAGTGACTGGACTGCATGGCTGCAGCCCTGAACTGTGTGTATTTTCTGTGCCTTTAATTTAAAGCAATTACAAGTCTCTGAAGCCAATGGGAGTCTGGGTTACAGGACAAGGTTACCTTGCCAGGCTGCTTATCATGGAGAAAGTGGCCTGCTAGGACAAAGCAATTCAGAATTTTATTATCATTCAAATTAGAACATATAGAGGGGCTTCTATCCGATTGGTGAAATAATGGGAGTCATTTATCTAGCTCTCACCGACCTTTCATTTCCCATTCATGTCTTATTAGTGGAGCATACATCATCATCCTGCCATAATTAAAAAGAGAAAATCAAATTGATTGTGAAAAAAAGGTGTATGCAGGTAAAGATGGAACAGCGCTGTGTTTTCCTGGTCGCCTCAATTCTCTGCTCTGCCTTCGCCGGCCTTCTCTCTGTTGACTTTCCTTTATTATTTGGCTTCTTGGTCACACAGGAGCCCAGCAGGGACACTTACCTGACGTCATAGGTGTTTACCAGCTCTGGGCGATCTGTTAACATAATCAGAACAAAAGCATATTACAGCACTAGTGATTAATCCACCGTGAGACTGAAGGTTTCTCATGCATACCTGCATACCAGTCTTCATAACAGATTTATGGAAAACAAATTGAAAGTACCATGAGTTGATGACTGAGATGAGAGAGGGCTTGTAAATACAAAAGCGGATGTTTATGCAACTCAAAGTGTTTTTGCTTTTCAAGGCCAAAAAAATACGGTGAGCAAATTATTTATTAAATTCATACAATGCTCTGTCCTCTATGGCAAATTGAAAATGACATAAAGGTATGCTACCTGGCCTCTCAAATCGAGTGGAAAGATTTTCACTGGAAATTAAAAGGCATGAGACGTCACCGTGGCCACTCTCCAAAACCTAAAAGAATTTAATTTGGAACGATGTTGTTATCACTGCGATCATGTTTACAGGAATTCACAACTTATTTAACGTCAAGGAATCCAGATAAGAAGTGAAAGCAAAGTCGTTAACTACTCATCACAGCAAAGTTCAATGAGCATAACTCAATAGTGTGTCTCTTCTCTTCTATATCTGAGGCTTGCAATTCACCAGGGGTCCACATTGGAGAAGATAAATGGGGTGACAGTTACCCTCAAAGTGGCCCTAATGAGAAATCTGTGGGAGATGCTCATATTTTATCTGCAAAATAGAACAAAACAATTCTCCCCAAAGCCCTCTTAAATGCTAATTGAATAGTAATGCAATGCCTCAGGCATCTTGTTGTCAGCTCATTTGGGCAGTGATTTGTCTCAATCCGTCATAGGATTCTCACTTTTGGCACGCTCTCAATGAACTGCTCAATGTGCCATTGAAATTCAATTTCATAAATCCCTGTGCTGTAAAGCAGCCTCGATGCCAGGCCTACTCTCCACTTTATGTCATCCTGATTGCTCTTTTGCAGAGAGATTTGTCATTTGGAAATGCAGAAAGTTTGGTGAAATCAGCATATATCTTCTGATCTGGTTGCAATGTGTCTTTGCCTTGGAAGGAACAATATCTGGACAAAGGTCCAGCTGAGCTTGTGATCCAAGTAACCTCCTTGCTAAACATACTTAATCGACATTCTTTGCTGTGTGGAAATGGATTCCCCCAGAAACATAACAAAGTCTTATCTCACTGCTGCACTAATAAAAATGATGGATAACATGGGGGCCTGAGACGACTGGAGACAATTGGATTTCACCCACATTATGTAATTCAAACGGTGCTTGGAGAACAAGCTGGAGTCTCAGGTTCCTTCTTTGCCTCCTCTCCACCATACAAGGTTATGAAGAGGCCAGAGCCCCGCCATGACAGATACAGAGTACTGGCTGATCCATTGCCTCCATCACCACCCCTATGGGGCTGGGGATCATCCAAAAACCCAGTATGCTGTTTTGCTAACACTTTCAATAGGCAGTGACAAAGGCTTAAATGTTTATTTCTGTGCTCGTGTGCTGGAAAATAAGAAAACTAACACAGACTTTTAGTAATTTCCCTGAATAATTTGACTGGATCTCTAAGTCATTGTCTATGTGCAGGTGCCACCACAAATTGGGCATCAGGGCTTCTGACTGATTATGTTAATAAATGTGAATGAGAGGTACGGATGTGTCTACAGTTGCAAGATGATGATAAAGCAAGTCCACCGGGGGAGTGTGCCTGCACATATGACTAGAGATAAGATATATTTCCATAATGATCCTGCTCAATGAAAAAAATGCAGAATGCATTAGGAAGTGGCAAACAGAGACTCTTTGAGGGAAGCTGTAATTTGCTACGCTTGTTTGAGTAAAAATACACACCTGAATACCAGCCAATGGAACTGTCTGCAGCAGGAAAGTATTGTGCTGGCTCGGGTTCAAAGCAGGAAAGTACAAGACCAGGGGAGAGCTATCCAATTACAGCTGCAGCTCTGGCTTTCTGTTTAGTATGCACTGAAACAAAACCTCTAACAGAGAGATAATAGATTAATAACAGTAATAACAGCTCTAATAAATTAATACAATGAGGTCTTGCTTATTGTGAAACAGATAGATAGATAGATAGATAGATAGATAGATAGATAGATAGATAGATAGATGACATATTTTACATAATAATTACAATAAATGCTTTGTTCGCCCTTTATTATTAACACATCATGTTTAGCTTTTACATATATTACAAGAGGTTTGCATGGAAACCAGTGGTGACCTTTGCTGTCAGCATCTTTAAATTATCTTTCACTTTTTATCATGCCTGTGCTATAATTTGTACTGTATCTGTTGAGAATGGCATGCCAGCGCCACAGATAATTTTAGACTCGCATGCTCACCCTGCACCCTCTCCTCCCTCTTATGTTCATTTGCATCCACTGAAGGTCAGCGGCAGTCCAGCCGTCCATCTCAGGACGGGGTGACAGAGCAGGTTAATTGGTGAGTTTGGGTTTTCATGCTGTAACAGATGAATGTGGAGGAGAGACTCTGGTATTACCAGAGAGATAACAGATTGCTATCCACAGCTTGCAGCAGTCTGCTCTGTCATAATGACAATCTAAGTCAGTGTCAGCGTGAAGAAATAATTATTTTAATGGCAGAGAAATGTAATGACATAAATCTACATATCAGGCTTGAGTAAAAATAACTAATTCCTTCCTGCTTAACAAATGTTCTGTGTGTCTAACTTTGATGAACTGCACCGTCTTCAGCTTTTGATGATAAACATAAACCAACTCACCTGTTCCTTTGGCAGTGGATTTTGAAGTGCCCCCCTCTAAATTATTAATCAAGATCAAAAATTTAAAACTACATTCATATTGTATGTTGTAATACACCAAATAACTCTGACTTCCAAGACTTTTGAGATTCAACAAATACTGAAGACCTGCCTTGTAGGTATTGATATCTGAAATGGGACTTCTTCGTTCTTGCTTTGGATTTGAACTCATTGTTACTTCTGTTACAGCTTAAGAAATGAAGAATGTAAGATCTTTGTAAACACTGGTGTAAACACAAAAAAAATAATCTATGCAAGCATAAAAACATTGCTGACATAGATTTTTGCCATAGCCAGTGGTTTGTTTACTTACACAGCAAAAATGTTCATATTAACAAGTCATTTAGTCTCATTATCAGTCTTGAAGTCTTTTTTCTTAAAATGCATAAAAAAGGCCAATTGAGTGTAATAAGTTTACTTTTTTCTGATGTATTTGCACAAGAATTTGAATGGCACCAATGCCAGTATACTGAAATAAGGTCAATCTGTCCGCTAGTATCAAGATTATGGGAGTCAGTTCAAGATAAAAGTAGTTAATTTGAAAACAAATGAAATTATTTCCCCCATTTTCACTTTTCATTTAAAAAAAAAAAAAAAAAAAAAACTAGACTAAAATACATGTAAACAGTGCAACAGTCCCTGTAGGCTTGGCCCTGTAGACATGATCATTGTCTTCTGGGTTTGTCTAAATTTGTCGTTGGCTGACAACATTTAGGAATGGAATATTATACTACATCATCACAGGATTAGACATTATTTTCCGTTTTTGGCCATGACTAAGCCCTGTCTAAGCCCTCGTTATGTTTAATGGTGTGAGTTATTGCCTGCCCTGAGCATTGTAACTCACGGGACGCAGAGCATAGAACATTTATAGACCCTTCAGTCGTTATAGGGAGCCAGGCAGGCTTCTGCAGTAAGCAGGGAAAAAAAGAATAACAATATGCCTTATTGTGGCACAGCATCGTGATACCTGCATCTCAGAATTCTCACCTCAGGAGAAGATGATTTCAATAATTAATGCCTTTTACCGCAGTGTTTTTGCAAACATTCCTCACACTTTTTCAAGCATGCAGTGTTTATAGTGAATATTCTAGAAGGATCCACTGAAGTGAAGTGGACGGGTCGTATTAGGGGTCAACCCATTATCCCCACTAATGTGCTGTGAGATTGGTAGCTAATTGATATTGCATGCTAATTGATATTAGCGCTTGGCACTTTACCAGCCTTGGGCTTTACATACTGTCCACACAGATACAATTAAGAGGAGCTGTGGGCTAAAACTCATTTAGTACAATCTTCACTTCCCTCCACGGTTATGTCTTGGTGATTTACATCCAATTTTTAAGCTCCAGCCCGGGACATTTAACCATTACCTCAAAATCACCACCAACATAGGGAGGATGATGATGCTACAGTTCACAGTGAGAACGGGAGAGGTGAAGAGAGCAAAACCAAAACAAACAGGGTAGAGACGAGAAGAAATCTAGATGATAAAAGATCTGTGGTGTAAAACAGGAATATAAACATCATCATTCCCATATTAGAACTACTTGAGCTATTAGTGTGACAAAAATGAAAACCCAGCTTTGTTCAGATGGCGTGAATCCAAAGAAATCTGTCAACTAGTAAGGTCTGAATCTGACGTGTGTGAACTTCAACAGACATAATTACAGGACTAGCACTTCAAACTGTTGAATGGAAAACCTTCATAGAGAACAAGATGGAGCTGGTAATGGTGGTGAGCAGTTCATTTTTAACCAATGCCCGTGCCAACTTTTTATGTAAGACGTTTTGTTTTTGCTGTGAATTTGCTGGATTTTTATACCACACGGCGCTATCTGTGACAACTTAAGCACAGAGAAATATCTCTGCAACTACCAGCAATAAAGCAAGAGGTTATTACAGTGTCCATCTCCAAGAATAAGCCTTTGTATCTAGCCCGCACAGTCTATAGATCCACTGACTGAGCAGGTGAAACACAGCAGGGCTTACAATCATCCCCCACTCACAGATTCCTGTCCAAGCCACAAACTTTTAGATCTTGTATCGATCCAACACAAAAATTTAAAAGTCTGACACGCTCGGTAAAAACTTATAGCGCAATTAAGCTGAAACGACTCATATTTAATTAATAGCTCAATGTAGATGATCTCTGTCAATTTCAGCTTGTTAGTTATAACCTTCACAACATAAAATCAGGGCTTATGGCTAAAATCAAAGGTTGAAAGGAAATCTCTGCCAATACTTTCTAAATTGAATTGAATTGAACTGAAAAGCTTCATCGTCCAATGTGTTTATATGGAATTGAAATCTATCTTTTGCAATTGTATAAAAACAAACATTAAGACAACATTAAGACATTTAAAACAGCAAAAATTAAAAACATAAAATGCACCCCAATAAACTGAACATATATCTGTTGAATAAAAGACAGTTTGTTGTTGTTATGTTATTTGTAATTGTGCTTTTCATACTTCCCAGCATGCACTGCATTTGGGTTAAGTCACTATAGGGTGAGGACATCTTATTTCTAGATGTATTTATGTGTATACTGTGGGTATGGTAGGTAGGTAAATCATAATTCATAAATAAATAAATAGTAATGACAACTATGATGAAAATAACTCTCCAGCTCACTCTTTATGTCCTCTTCAAATTTTATATATTACAACAAGGTGAAACACTCAGTCTCTATTAGATATGCCATCCAGCATTCACCTCTGGAGTCTGCTCCTTACTTTAAACATGGTGTGATAATTTTGTGAGACATGAATGACAACATCTGACACTAAACATTTCTGTATTAGCAAAGGAATGCATAATACAGAACTTCAGTGCTTCAATTTGTGGATTCAACTAATAAATATTTGTCAATATGACTAAATTGAGAAGTTATTGTCATGAGTTCACTTAAGACTATAAGTTACACTTGTTGGCTGTAGTCAGATGAGTCGTAGGCTTAAGGTTTGGATATAAGACTGGAAGTTTTCAAGTCTTGTTTGTTTACAGTAGTTATTTCAAACCCTGGAGGGGGTTTCCGCCTTAGTTTGGTTCATTTGGGCAGATATTTGCAATCAAAAAGCAATTGCACTGCGTTGTGGAGAAAAATAATTGGACCATGAACTTGCTGAGAAAGTGAATTTGTTGAGACCATTGCTCAGAATAAGATTCAAGCTATTCCCCAAACTGGTGCATCCTATAGGAATACTGTAATGTGTTTACTGCACTGTGGCCATTTGTGCTTAACACAATGGTTTCCCAACCAGAAATAAACTTAAAGCTACTAAAAGAAACTTTCATTATGTGTTGGTTTTAGCAGCACCTGTGGACAAAAATGGTAGTGTTCCCTAGAAATGAAGACTGCATTTCCCTCTGTTTGGAGGTGAGTGAAAGAAAGATGCAACTTATTTTTAAAACTTTTTCTTTTTTAAACACAGCTGTTTGCAGGATGCACAGTGATGAGGTAATGTATCTATTTGTGGCTGTGTAAGATTAACACAGCAATACAGCACCTTCCTGCAGGGTTGTGCAGAGGTGTGGACGTGTTTATTCGTGCTTTAGAACATAACCACGTGAAACAATCAGAAAATAACCTTTGATTTATCTGATTCAACTGCTTTGTTCTCGCCACCACCGCTCGCTTTCTTCCTTTACTCTTTAACTCGCTCGACCACCAAACACTCTCTCTTGTTCACCCTACCATCGCTGTGCTCTCAGCTCACTTGTGCGCTCTCTGTTTTTCTCTCATCTTTTTTAAAATGAGTCGAGAAGCCAACAATGAGTCTAATTTTACTTTTAATGTTATCAAACAAAGAGAAATGTCGTTCTCTCATCTCTCATAGTAACATCTCTGCACTCCCTCATGCTTGAATGAGGGATGTAATGTAAACATAGGCTTTTCCAGTCTGCGTGCCGTAAATCGTTTCGAGGGGGAATCCGTCCCAGTGGCAGATATTTACAATAACTATATAGAAATAGCCAATATTCTCGCTGATGGTCTTATGCTTATGTAGGTCAAAGAGAGGCATCGGTATTAAACTGAGACCATAAGTGGTTTCATAACTCCTAGCAGCTGCTTTAAGAAAACTTCAATATGCTACTCAAGCACTATTTAGTTAGGGCTTAAACTTGGCTTAATTACAGAAATTATTCATTCTTAATTGTATTAATTCTGTATTTTAAACTGCTATTGAATGGGCCTGGATGTTGGCAAGGACTTCACAATACAATACAATATACATCATATATACAGAATTGACTGAAAATGTATAAATAGAGCCTAAACACAACCTACTGCATAACATCTGGGTAGACTAATAAAATATAAATCATATCATATGATAAATAGGATGACAAAATGACTCAGTACAATTTAATTCAATTTATTAAAACAGAATTAGCGAAATGCCCTTTACTTGTCACAGTGTACTAAAATGTAGATGACCTAACATCATATGAAAATGAAATGCATAAAAATATATATAGATACAAGGGACTACTAGGGACTCGCCTATAGAATAGACAAAACACCTGATTAAACAATATCTTAATTAAACAGTAGACTACTAACTGCATAGGTTATGTTTGTTTCTTTTTTCCTCCCTCACTTTTTGCATTCATTAAATTTGACCTTCACCACAAATAAGAACAACCTTTTGTTTTGTGTTTGGATTTATATGTGTATCTTATTTCAGATTAAATGTCATCAATTAATAAATGAATACAAAGAAACAAATAAATAAATAAACGTGCCATTCCTTTGGATGTAATGCAAACCAATGATGGAGACATCAAAATGCTTTACATGTGCTTTACACCTCAGAGTATAGGGGCCAGAATTTAAGTTAAGAGGGTGGTGATATTATAAGAAACTAGATTTGCAGGTTTATTTTTATTTGTGGAAGGATACGTTGTTTTGAACATGGCTGACGTGCTCTATGTGGGCCATAAGCCCTGCGGCCATGCTGTTTGCCAGGAGTGCTGTGAGATGAGATGCTGTACATGACATTCCGTTACCTCAGTTTCCATGGTTACCACACCTGATTAGATATGAAGTCATGCACGTGCCCTCTGGAATGTAACAGCAAGACGAGCCAGATGACAGCTTTCACCAACAACCTGTACTACTTTGAATACAACAACGGCAACAACAGCAAAACACGACGGCGCTGCAATCACAGCGCAAACATCCTGCTTTACTCCCTCAGCCACCCGGTGATGCGAAGAGCTGTTGACTTTCTTTTCTTGTTGATTTCCCACTTTGATTCACGATCAAATGTTTGACAATCTAGAGATGGTATCGACTTTTTTTTTTTCCTTTTTCTTTACTCTGTATTTAAATCCTTTATTCACTTTTCACATTCACTGACTCCAATCCTTATTCCCTCTGCTCAGCATGCATGAAGCAGACAGCACGGGAAGCCCAGAGATCCATAATCCCCCTACAGGAGAGAAGTGGATGGCTTTAATGATTTAAATCTAGTCAATGAGCACCTTCTCTGATTTGAAATGAGAAATTTGGAGGCCCTTTGGAATTAGCCCAGAACAGGGCCACACTCACCACATCAGCATTCCCCTCAATCAATGGCCATTGACTGAAGCAAGTAGGTGCTTAATCATTTTTAATTAGAGATAATCAGACATCTTGTCTATTCTAGTTACAAGAGGGCAAATTCCAGGTCTGCGAAGATCAAAGTTCTCAGTTTGACATTCTAGCTTTAATTTCGTTAATTTGACAACATTGTTAAATGCAAGTTGTTGGTCTTTTCCCGCGGTGCAGAAAAGGCAGTTCAGCAGCGACTAACCACACATGATTACTCTTCCGAAGCAAAAAAAAGAAAAAGAAAAAAAAATATGAATCATACATTCATATCAGTGTTGCTGTTTGGAAGTGAGGCTCTAATTTACTCTGTGACAACAACACTCACAACACTGGAACAATTCGGAGCAAAACTGTGAGGGAAGTGTTGGAATCTGAATGCTCAGTGGAGTACGGTCGGGGTGTGGCAGTGCAGTCTTCTCGCTGGTGGTATCTCTTAGTAATGAGGCCCTGTGAAGCCGTGGCTCTCACCCCTCACTGGGCCCTCATACATCATTAATGTTCCCACATCATAGTCCTGATAATTACCGAGGACGTGAATGTCACCTCAGTCGCGCCTCCTCAACAGAGGATGACAGCACAAGGTCTGTGGTCTGCCAGACGTGCCATGAGCGTGCCACATCTCGCACGCATTCATTGCACCCCCCCCCTTCC
>OMKZ01004129.1:38622-49131 GCA_900302535.1 Neoniphon sammara
GGACAACAATTATGCAAAGAGAAAATAGAAAGCAGACTAAAGCGATGCTGTAACTATGCACTCAAAAGCAAGAGATATTTAGTATGAAAATTGACAAATGAATAAAGGAAATCTGCACCAAGGAAACGATTCTGGGGGAAACTGCTAATTGAGTGGCCACTGAAACATTTAAAACGCCCAACATGTTTTGGCAAAGCACCTTCATCAGGAAGTAAGACTTATCATACTCACTGTCAAATTACCCATGCAACTGAACAGATGTTTGCACCCACTTCAATTCTTCACCACTTTTTTCCTCTCTCTCCCTCTCTCTTACTCTCTTACGCACACACCCATGCACGCTCACACACAAACACAGTCCGGATTTTAGCCATACCCTCATTTGGCCAATTACTCTGACCTTCCAAATTGCAGAGACCATCCAAAAACATCTCACGGTGAATGTAGCATTCCCTCCTTCCTGCCTCTCTCGGGAGATATTCAGCATGCTCCTCCAACCCCACTGATAGGACAGTTTAGCTTTAAATGAGCCTGTTTTGCCTCAACACATTTCTTCCCGCATATCTTCCAGAGCTGTGGGTTTTATTGATCGCTGTCCTCCCAGGGGTGCTGGTGCCTGGATTGGGGCACTCAGCGGCAGCTGGTTGGGCTGCTGATGGTAGTTAGCCCCGCTGGCTGCTCTGTTCTGGGGTTTGAGTGGTGCCAGGCTCAGCAGTTACCCTGCTCCCCTACAGCCCTGTCTGAGGACGCTTGTTAGGAAGCTGCCTAAAATAGAGGAGAAATATCTTCAGTCTCGCTGCACCACATCCCAGTCCACACGCCTGGCTGATTTAGCTGCCTGGCACAGGGTTACCTGGTACCTTGAGTGCAGGGTTTAGGTAGCTATTTGTGTGTGCGTGTTTGTGCATGTGCGTGTATGGGTGTGTGCGTGTGTGCATGGAGTTGAGGCTGGTCTCAGTCTCGTCTGGATTAAGGGCTAGGATGTGTTGTTTACCTACGTGTTTTGATTGGAGGCAGCCTACTGTGATTTCCCCCAGGAAGGGCAACCGCAGGGGAGCGGCGGGGAAGTCAGGGCACCGGCTCTACCTCTCTACCTCGCCAGCACAACCACTCCTGACTGGTGGGCCACTCCACATGCATTCACCTGCTAGCTGTTTCCAAACATTATGGCTGGATATTCGCAGGATAATTAGACGGCATCATCTTCATCACTGAGGTAACCGCTTTTGGCAGTCCTTTGTTATCTAGCATCTCTGTTGAGGCTACATCATGCTGCAATGAATTAGTACTGTTTCATTATACCATCAAATACAATGCATTTCAGATCTTAATATGTCCCTGTTTTAAAAGCAATGTTCTTTCTATGTCATAAGCAACTCAAAAGCCTGCTGGCTTACCCATATTTAAACCATTTAGAAATTTGAAACTCTGAAGTGATATTCACTTTAATAGAATGGGGGAATTTCAACTGTTTGCATCATTAAACCACAACTGTCATTATGCTGGCCAGTAAAATAATGTATTCTCAATACAGTAATGGGAATGAGAGGTTTATAGGACTACAGACAGTTTGCCCCACACATCTGGATTCTGTACACTTAGGCCAGTCAGTGTGCATCACCACACACCTAAACAGCCAACCAACCAGCCTTCAAAACCAGGTGGACACGCTGACTGACATATTGACTATCAGACAGCAAGCAATCAATACTCTCTGAATTTAGGTCAGTCAATCTGGGTGTCACATGCTTGATGATATCTGTCCACTTCATTACAGTTTACAATACTTGAGAAAAAAATTCTACTAATCATATCTGTCAACTGAGCAGCATCTACTTTATAAATGGAAGTAGCAGTTCCACTATGGCAAATGTTTTGCTATCACACCTTAGGCACATTTTCTTCTTCACAATGCTTTGGTCACAATTCACATCCCTGTCTAACATCACTAGGAAACAGGGTCTCATAATTTTAATACCTTAAAGTATTCTCAAGTGGATTTAAAAAAAAAAAAAAAAAAAAAAAAAAACTTAACTTGGATAAAGATATTTGAAGGGGTCCCTTACTTAATTCCTGAAACAGTAAATTAAGGGGCAATCAAGGCTTTCTTGATATTCCTTAAATATACCTTAATAGCCTACTGAAAAATGTTATCTCCTTTTTGAGGCATATATTCAAGTTCTTATGTTTTAAGTGGCATTTCAAGGATAATTCAGCAATATTGTCATGTTTAACCCTAACTCTAACCCAAATTAAGGTAAAACCAATGATAAAACCAAGTGATAGCTCTTAATTAAAACAAAGACCGAGGTACCCCAGAAATCTACTTTAATTTTGTAGTTATTTGTCTTGAAATATATAGAATTAAGGGTTTTAATCTTGGAATTAAGGATTTATTAAGGAGTGTGCTGTGTTTTCAGGTAAACCAGGTAAACATTAAGGATATTTTAGGGTTTTGTGTTTTGGGATGCATGTATTATGGCTTGTATATTCATTTCAGATCTAATAAATTTGGCTTGAGCAGGATTTACCCAGCAGGACTTGTGCAGTCATGATTTTAATGCATGTGTTAATGTGTAATCCTGGTAAAACATAAGTTACAGTCACTTCAACAATAAACCAACCAACAAACAAACAAACAAATAATATTACTGCTCTGATCATGAATAGGTCCTAGTTTAGCTATGAGAGTCTATCAGCAGCAATGTGAGATCAATGCTATGGGGAGTCTAAGTCAACATATACACATTTTAATAGCAGTATCTCCCCAGAGGTTCAAACCTGATTGGCTAGAAAGTGAGCACATTTCAAGCTGTAAGCGCCTTGCTGTCAGTTGAATTGACCACCTAGTTGACACTTACACATAGCTGGGCTAAAGTTCAGACACAACTGTAATTTGTTCAGCCAGAGTGCTTTTTCTATATTGTGTTTCAACTTACCACAAGAGATAACAATCATTTTCTAAAATATTTAGCATCATGCTAAGGATAATTCAATTTATTTTCAAAATGTATTTTTTTGCCATCATGCTAGTAAACTCTGTTCACTGTAGAGCTACATATCCCTCAGTTTGATTGGCTGATTAAACAGAATTGAAAATAGAGCCCAGAATTATCTTTTAATTTTGAGAAGCCTTTTGAGAGACATTTTAAGTTTGTAAGAGACATTTGAACACATACCACTGGTATTGGCTGCTTTTGATTATTGGGTTACAACAACCCCCATCTCCCCTCCGGGACTTTCCGCCCATTCACTTGGTCATCTTATAATGCTTTTGCTGGTCTCTGTGATTAATTTATTGATGAAAATTGAACTCCCCAGTTTAATCTTTAATGCTACAATCACTTAGCACATTTGCATATCGTTGTGTCACCCCTAATTGCACATTCAGTACAATCAGTGGAGACACAACAATGACACCAGTTGGTACATCAAACTTTTCCCGAACCCAGTTGGAAGGACACCAAAAGCATTTCTGCCTTCAAGAAACACTTTTGAAGCACCGCAATGTTCAAACTTTATAGCCTTTATTCCTGTGAAAGAAAGTTTTTCACAACAACTTCTATTGCAACCTTGATGTCAACCACATCAATGGCACTGGTGTTTTCGTACAAGGAAAGACGTTGGCTCTTGGCATTGTTGTGCATTTTGTTTTCTTTAAAAAGCACACCCACAGTCGACATATGTTTAGCAATGAATACTGACACAGAAACATATTTTGTGAAGCCACCATTAATGAAAGCTACTCCATACCATGAACTGCAAAATGACTCCTGAGTAGGCTACTGAGAGCAATTCAGTGGCTGGTGCTCCATTCACTGAGATTGCAATGTGGACCATGTAGGATCAACCACATACATTTATTTCAAACATGGATGTAATTTAGTGGAAAGGTTGCATGTTTCTCATTTTAGAAGTCTAACAGACAAGCAAATTACGTCCATTTGATGTAATTGTATTTTGGTTGATTTTACATGGTCCACATTAAAGAATGCACCTTAATGCTCAACCAACCATCTGTTCCTCCTTCCTCACTGTTTTAAAGCCCATCTAATAAAGCGGGCTTTTTATGCACAAAATATTCCAAATACACAACTCCTATCTCAGCTATCATCTCAGTTGGCCTTGATAGTGAATAACCCCTTATACATGGATAAATACAATACTAAATATTTTTGTGGAAAGTGAATATGCTGTAATTTCAAAAACAGTGTAGGTGTTTAAATGCCTCAGTATCCTAGCTAATATCAGCATGTCCCATTTATCTTAATGAGGTTTGTCATAATCAGGATATGAGCTTTTTTATTGTAAATGGGACATGGTGTTCACATGCATTTGTACATTAACTGAATACTTGACTATTCTAAATAATTTAGGAATATTAATATTTGTGCAAATGCTGTCATTAGCTAAGAATTCATCATACAAATGATTCCAAGTTGATATTATTCTTGACTCAAAGCCAATTATCTGATTATCATCTGAAGGTTTTTCCAACTAAACCTAAAATATTATAATATTGTCGCAATTTTTCTTAAGCATGTTAGAGCAACAATGATGGCTTCCCAGCTCTGTGTTTTGATTAATTAACCAGGGAGGCTTGATAAATACTTACACACTTGAAATGTGTTATAATGCAGACTAATTCATCATGAAAATAAAGCAGAGCTAGGATAAGCCTAGGCATAGACAATGGCTCAAATGAAGAAAGGACATCTGCAGCGCTCACACAAGCATGGGAGTGATAAAACAATGTACAAACCATCGACATAATGGATTTGATGGAGGATTATTCATTTTCTTTACTTTGCTGTTGGGGGTGTTGTTACAGATTATCACTTGTCTTCAACCTTGTGCTGTTACAAGACTGTGAGTTGATCTTGCCTGCTCATAATCTAAGTTAATAAATAAGAACCACCATGTGCAGGCAATATCAAATTTTCTATGCTATTTCCACCTGCTTTGTGTCAGCCTGCAATTCTTTTCTTATTGCGTCCACCTCCTCTTTTCTAGTTCCCACTTCTTTACTCTTGTGGCTTTTACTTCTTCCATTTCAGTCCAAATCCTAAGTAGAATAAACAAAAGTAAAAACGACCTTCAGGTGAAGAGAAAATATTTAGAACAAGAAAAAAGTCAGAAAAAAACTACTAGAGCAAAACAAACAGAAAGAAAGAGAGAGAGAGAGAGGGAGAGAGAGAGAGAAAAGAAAGAAAGAACGAAAGAGAAGCACTCTGACACAAAAAAAACTACAGAGGCAAAATACATAGGCAAAATACACAGTAAGGAGACAGGCACAGTTTTGATAGCAAACACTGAATGGACTCTGGGTGTCCCTGAAAAGAAAGCAGCGTGCTGTGAACTGTGAAGGTTACAAAAAAAAAAAAAGAAAAGGAAAAAAAAAGAAAGAAAAAAAAGCCGTAGGGGCAAAGCTACGAATTTAGTCAGTGGAGATGAAGAGAAATTCAAACCATGTATGAGTGACATTTTTTTTTTAGATTAATCGCAAATTGGAGGTAGATTTGCTGAGGACCGTTGAACATCTAATTGTGACAACCATGTTACGAAGCCACCATGACAGCACGTTTTCACCTCTTTAAGTTAATGTGCTGCCATTCCACTGGATGACATCAGCACTTAGCCCGTCTAGCCCTCTAAAGCCTGCGAATCAATTCCACCTCCAACTGGTCACGAAGCAGTGATCAAGTCGTCTCTGCCTAAGAAATCACATGGCTTCCTTGGGACTAAGCTATAATGTGTTTGAACATAATATTTGGAGTCAGTTCACCGGCTAATTCGATATACAGCACATCATCCAATGTGCAGCACATCATCCTCACTCTAACACATACAGACAGAAAGCCAATATATCAGCCACAGCTTTTTGTGCAGCTTAGGATAGAGTTTTAGTTTGTTAACTATAAGAGCAGCTCGCCACATCATGGCCTAGTGGGCACGCTAATTGAGCCAGCACAATGGCAACAAAAAGTGGGCGGAAAGGTTAATTGGACTATAGATTTCGTTTTGTTCACAACAATGTATATAATATCATGTGCAAGTGAGATGATGATACTGTAATTGTGAAGCAATCTTGTGGACTCCAGTTAATATACCTCTAACACTCCAATACAGTCGACACAAAGTCAAGGCTGCTCTCTGCAACAGCTTCCAATAGTAATTAAAATGTGTCTTGATTTCACAGTAATAACACCTATGCTGGTGACGCCTAAATATAAGCAGGTTATTCAAAATTAGGATTTTTTTCTCAGCTGGTGTAAAGATATGATAAAAAAAATGTACAGATGGTTGAAATGCTTTAGAGATGGAAGCCAAATCAACATATGATGTATAGCATGTGCTAGACTAAAATACCTCAAACCCATAAATAACAACTGAGTGTAATTTGTGACATAACTAACTTTCACTGGCAAACTGTAGCAGCTGTAAGCAGACTTTCCAAGCTAATTCCTCGAGGAAATAATCACATTGCTATCCGCTGTAAGTATAAAAAAAAATGCAGCACAAATGTTTCTCACTTTTGTATTTTTTTCAAGTTCAAAAAATAAATAAATAAATAAATAAAAGGAGAGATTCCGCCCCTATGGGATGAGCTATTTTCAAAGGAACGCCATCGCATCTGTCATATTCACTTTTCATGAGGGCCAGCTCGAGCTGGTTTATAAACTGCAGTGAACCAGCAGCATGAGAGGAGAATGATGCACCTCTCCATCACCACTCCACCAGCTCCCCAAAAAAAGAATGAAATTAATTAAATTCTGGATGAGACAAAGACTTAGGACATAAAGGGCTGCTGTTAGCATTTTTCTAGCCCATTGATTCCTTGTTACTACTGCACATTATGGCCCCCTGAACCCTCATAAATCAATTCATACCCTATTGTCCTTTTCAGAAGGCTCTCCTCAGTGTTGGCTGTAACATGGCTGAGGTGACAATAATCTATTGTTTCAGTTTAAAGCTCAGTGCTGCACCCCAGACCCATGGCCACAGAGGCCAGCAGAATGTATGGGCTGCCTGGAGTGTGTTAGGGGGATATTGAGCTGGGGTTGACACACAAGGGTTCAGCTCTGTTACATAGAAAATCCATCTTTGTCATTGAGGGATATGCATATATCTACCATAACCCACACTTAGAATAAACAGTAGCGCTTAAAGGAACAGTTCAACTAAAAAAAATTTAAAAAAAGATATTTTCCTATTTAACCTTAATGCAATATACACCTATCCCACCTTGCCAAGTTACGTGGAAACTGTGTGATTTGGTGAGGTTTCCAGTTTGCTGCGGTCTTCCCTGTCTCTTGGCATCCTGATACAATGGGTCCAGATGGGTACTGATTTGTGGAGCTCAAGCTGTCAAAAATTTACATGGAAAAAACTCTTTCCAAAAATAATTTCCATTTTCCAATTCCAGGTCCAATTGCCATTTCTTGTCCAAAAACAAACACAAGCTAGCTGCACCTCACCAGCCAGATACTTGTCGTCTTTCTGCTCAGGAAAACAGTCATCATGTTCTCTAAAGGCTGTGCCATGTTGATATGTTAAATCATGTATTTTTCATTGCAATTTTCATGATTATTAATACATAGTTGAAAAAAAATATCTAACAAGCCCTGGCAGACCAGAATCTATAAGATATTGCGTATGTCTCAACTACTGAGGATAATGATTATCTAATTAGCACTAAAATCCAACATTAGACTTTAAAGCACTGTGATCTGCAGTGTCATCAGAGTGCTCTGCAGACTATTAGCAATAGCTAGCTAATATGGCCACAAAAGCATGCAGATCAGTGACATATAAGTCATACAAGGATAAGGAAATACCAAGTCCAGTTATAAAGCATTTTTAACTGAACAGGTTAATCTGCAAGTGTTTTACAGCCCAGCAAAGTGCACAAATACAAATAAAAACTAGGACAGAAAAGAGAGTAAAAATTGATTTGGTGCTAGAGTGAGCCAGTATTCACCACATCTGGGTATTAGAAAAAAGTTACACAGTATTTTGACCTCTGTTATATTGCATTATGGGGCAGCATCCCTGTGCAATAGTGTCTGCACCTTGTAGAATACACACCCTAATGAGTTAAGGCTAGTCTGAGAGATCAAAAAGGGGTGAATCTCTGTAGGTGTTTCAAATTTTGTGCAATGCAGTGCTCTCAGCATATAGGTCCAGGTGTGTGCGGGCTGCCTTGTTTCCTCGGTGCTCACCACCTTACATCAGTCCACCAACCAAAAGCAATTGTTCATGCTCTGGAGGCAGCAAGGAGCCTTTCTGGCCAGTGATCAATAATGATTCCCAGAATGTCCACTGAACTGAAAACCGTCTCACATCAACATCTAACACATCATCAGTCTGGCATGTTTTCATTTAGAATCTCATATACACAAGCACTAACAATTGAGAGCATTAAAGAGCATTATTCACTGTTCAAAGAGCAGCTAAAAGCAAAGTGGCTGTTCCATTTTACTTCTCTCACATACCTCACGCGTGCTGTACATTTTGTTCTCTTGAGGACAATAATATGCAGTCATGTCTTTGACTTGCAAAGGTGTGAAGGCTTGGAGATATTGGAGAGGGAAGGCGCCGCTGAGAGCTGAGAGGTCAGGCTGGGCCAACAGTGGCCTGACAACAGCCGGAGGGCACAGCTGTAGGCGCTCTTCTAAAGGTCACACCAGCCTGACCACCCACTCCAGCAAACTCCTTCACTGAACGGTTTGCTTAAAAACTGATGTGATTTTCCCCCTCTTTGTTTAATACTAACTTATGTTATCATCACTCATTTATATCATCCAATATATTAGAACATTAAGAGAAAACAAACACCCTAAAAAGCCACTTACAATGTACGGACATTGCATTTCTACAACTATTTTGATTGCTGACGTTTGGTGATAACATGGACAACTGGTAGACAGGCTGACAAAGAGGTAAGATTTTTCCAGGAGGCAACAACAGAGTTTAATAAAAGATAATTTTTCAGCTATCTAAAACATCAGCGGTAAATGTCAGGTATTGGTGTCAGCCCCTCTGAATTGAAAAGAAAGGGCTTGTTGCTAGACTCGCCATTGTGCCACCATCATATTTCCACAGCCGTAAAGGGAGAAATTTGTGGTCGAAAAGGGGAAGGTACCAATTGGAATGGGGATACATCAAAAAAGTAAATTACCACCCTTCATCACAAAATAATTCCCTGGAATGCATCACAGATTAATGATACCTAACAGTGCAAGAAGATCCAAAGGTAGAATTTTCCTCTTTTTCTTGCTCCCTATCATCAGACACAACCATTACATTAACATAAACGGGCAACAAGGCATTCTACCCGGACTAAAACTTGTTCACCACAAGGTATACAGGCTTTGGAAATTATACTAAACAAAGTGCCTGCTATTTATGGTTAATTAGTGCAATTGTGGTACTGTGAAATATACCAGAATCTGATGATCTTTGCTGCACTCTTCAACGGCAGCCAATGCCTGTTACAGTGTGCATTCAGTTCTATAGAATAGAATAGAATAGAATAGAATAGAATAGCATAAACTTTTTGTTTTGAGACACTTGCATTTTGCAATCTGCCAGTTATATCTAGATATTTTTAACCTTATATTGCTTAAATATATAAAACCAAAAAAAAAAGAGAATGAAAGCTAACAAATAAATATGGCCAACATTTCAAGTTAATGTGATCAAAGAAAATGGACAGCAAAAATGGCACTGCATATATTTATGACATGTAATAGTTTGCAGAGGTGGGAATGTGATAAACTGCAGTAAACATTACTGTAGCATCATTTATTTTGCTTGCCTTTCCTCCCTGGTATCTGGTAAAAAAGTGTTAATGCCGGTTGTCATATTGAGGTATTAGTAAGTCTCCACTACAGAGAGAGAATTAAATGTCTGGTGAAACATCATCCATTCAGGACCTTGGGCCATTCAACATATAGTAGCATGTGAGCATTTGCGACTATAAAAAGCTGAAATAAGCCATTGCTGCAGTGTGGTGGCTCCATTCTCGTTATACCATTCACTGCCTGCCTTTTGCTAAGCTAACAGGTGGTGCTCCAATTGAGAATAGTAGCAAGTGTTTTCAGCCTGGTTTTCAATTATTAATCAAAAACCGCATCCTCTGGCTAAGCACTGTTACGACCAACTAGTACTGTACTAGTTTTATTTGGGTGCAAAGGGTCAAACTCTTTTGCTACATAAATTCAGTTTTTCCATTTGCTATAAGTAGCACTCCTCCAGAAAATTACACTCGATGATATAACAAATGAGCGTTTTTGTTTTTAGCATTCTGTTCAGTGTATTTAAAAATCCAATGCAGCTGGGTGCTTTTTTTTTCTTTTTTAAATTACCTAATGTACAGTGTAGCATTAGTCATCGCGGTTAAATGCTGACTGCACATATTTAACTTTGATAATAGATACCCAGTTACAGGTCCTACTTTTGCAGCACATTCTTACCATTTCCTTGATATTGATTTTACAGTTATTT